>VCCN01000233.1:7210031-7236539 GCA_006491835.1 Architeuthis dux | reverse complement strand
AAAGAAAAAAAAATAGAAATAGAAAGAGACCTGGATCATTTTCTTATGACCCCTTGAATTGTGTTGATACTGCATTTTACTCTTGTAGTCTTCTCGCAGCAATGCTATATTTTATTTACTAGGTTCATCAATCATGGCTGGTTGTCCAAGTATTTATGAAATGACTGCTATAATTGATCCTTCATTCTATTAATTGTCGAGCTCTTTAAATTCCACACTACCAGAAACAATTCATCTTTTTTCTCCATTATAAATAGGGAAAACATTTTCCCAAAATAAATTACTCGATGTAAATATTTACTACATTACAAAGGTTTTAATAACTAAGATTCAAATAATTTTTTATTATTGATAAATTATTTCTCAAATAAAAACTCACTAAATTTACAAAGAAAACTATTATTGCTTGCAGGTGAACATCAGTATGAACTTCTGGATTTTGTTGCAGCCAAATTTTATGATGAGCAAGGAATATTTAAATTATTGGTAAGGTTTTTAAATTGTTTGTTTAGTATAAGAGCTAAGAGCTAAAAACAAAAACGTTTAGAAACGACTCATTTACAAGCATCAAACCTTACTGAAGTTTGGTATCAGATCACAAATAAATAAAACCACCAATATAAGAATAAAGATATAATTTATCTAAACATGCCATTTCTAACTCACAATATTCTGTTTATAATAATACTTTTTGTGGTAAAGGCATCATTTTTTGTTTATTTCTTGTGACAACAGGTTGTTGACTCAGTGATGGCCTTATTCAGGGTGGATTTTTGTGGAAGGGGAGAATTGGCAGATAGACAACAGAAACTTGCACAGTTGTTGTCCAGATTACAGAAAATTTCTGAAGGTAAATCCAACAACTTATCTCCTTACATATATAAATAATTCTCCACTGTCAATGTCTAATACTAGTCACCACAAATCAACAGAATTTTCATGTCCGAGCAGAGCTCTTTCTTTAAAGAATCAATCCAGTTATTGTAAAAATCCATTACTGCTACTCTTAAGGAGTAGGAATGTAATATTCTCAATTTCTTTTATCTTCGCTTAGTTAGTTAAACTGAGTTTACTGTATTTACATGACTAATAGGGAGTGAATGGGTGTCCGTTATTGCCAAAAGTCTGTTAAGTTGAATGTTTATGTAGGGCATTTTTACAATTTTTAAATATTTTAATGCAAAAGTAGCTTTAATACAATACAAAATATAAATTTATTGAATTAGGACAAGTTGGTAAAGTTCGCAAAAAGAAAGGGTCCAGCTTTAGTTGTTTGCCAATCTGATATTGTTTTTTTAACTATGATAGTTTTGAACTGCCGAAATGTTCATAGTAAGGGACAATTTTTCAGTTAACTTTAATTTCTGTGCCGCATTCAAGTTCACACACTTTCTTTTAACCTCTGTATCAGTTGATGCCATTTTGGGTTGTAAGAAGTTGCAAAATTATTCAATGAATAAAGTAAATATTAAAATCGCAGAAACAGTCATTCTGTTATCATGCATTAGTGACAAAGTCAAAACAAAGCGAGCAGCGTTGGCAACTTTTGAAATTTTTGTATCCAAAATGGAGGCAAAAGAAATCCCAAAACATGTAGTTTCAGAAAATTATCTAAAAATACATATTATTAAGCCTTCATTTACTGTATGCTGTATCAAAAAATAACACCAAAAATTTAAGGACTGTAAAGTGAAAATATAAAAGTTTGTCTTAAGTTGATATTAAGTTTTGAATTTATGGCTAATACAATTTAAAAAAAAAAAAAAAAAAAAAAATTCATGTAAGCTGAACCTCTGTCAAAAATGGTGGAAAGTAAGCTCCCAGTTTTGCCTTATAGTTACATTGTAAATAGAACTTATATATAAAACATCCAAGTTGGTAATGCTGAAAGCAAGTATATACCACACATGCATGTGCAGTTAATGTGTCTGCTAAATCTGAAAACTTATAATCAGGGTCCGGTAAACCAAGGGTTTATTGTATTATTTTGACAACAGATGAATTTCTTTATCATTCATCCGTTTGATATATGAACAGAGGGGAAATTATTTAAACATTCCAAAAACTCAATTTTCAAACTTGGATAATCAGTCATATGGAACCCTTTTTTGGATGGTTTGATTATAAGCTCAGGCTACTTTTAGATTTAACAATTCACATTTGAAGAAGAGAAAAAGAAATTGAGGCAAATATGAGTTTTTATTCTCATATTTGAAGATTTTAAACAAACTGGCACAAGTCAAGGGAACATTTAGTGTGGATCAAATTCAACAAAACTTTAAGCATAGAAATAAAATTAAGGTAAATGATTAAGTAAAATGATTCAGATAACTTGAAAATGAAACTTGATTATAGAAAGTTCTTCCAATTGTTAAAATTAGATAAATCCCCACAGTATATTATGGAAGATTTTAGCTTATAATCTTATTTGAAAAAAAGATCTCAAAAATCACCTAAACAATTCCTATATTGCTGGTCTTTAGAAGAAATTACAGATGAGGCTAAGCTTATTTGGTGATGTTAACAAAGATTGTAGTTTATTTTATTGGATGCAGAGTTAGTTATTTGTACTATAATTAAATTGGGATATAAAACACTAAAGAATACTTTTGCAATACACATGGTTTCAAATTAATATTTCTTGTTAAAAAGTATAGGAACTTTATGAAAATCAAGAGAAAATTATTTTGCAGAATTTCCATTTAGACATTGAAGTGTTTTTGCCTTATTAGTTAGAGCTGGTTAACTTTTGAGATGTTTGTATAGTTAATTCAGATGGTATAGAGTAAATTCAATCTTCATCAGATGCCCCTCAAGTAATTTGATATTTAAAAAAAAAAAAAAAAAAAAAAAAATTGTCAGAATCAAGAAAAGTGGATTGGGTTTAGTTACACTTTTAAAGTGTATAATACAAGCTAGAAATCTTTAATACTAATGCTTTAAGCTATAAAATGAAGCATGTATTGGAACATATGCAGTCTTGAAAACTCAACTTAAAAAGATAATGGCCACTAATAAATATGTTTTCATTAGTGGCCATTATCTTCTTCATACATTCTATTTTTCAATATGTGTTTTATTTCCTTGTTAAGTTAAATAAAAATAAAATAAATATAAATTGCATAACTTTCTGAAGTTGACAATTTTTCCAAACTGATTTTTTTCCAGAATATAATGTAGCAGTTTTTATAACCAACCAGATGACAGCTGACCCAGGAGCCAATATGATGTGAGTTAGACTGATAGCCTCCTCTCCAATTAATCAATTCATGGAATCATTTTTTAACATTACACAACAAAACTTATAGATTGGAGTTTTATATTGAAGGGAAATAAAAAAAAAAATCTGTGTGCATCTTCATGATTTTTGCCTTCCAGCCTTAACTTTTGCTGCTTAGAATATTTAATGAATTGCTTGATTATTATTACAATAAGTGATGCAAACTAAATGAAAAGCTTTATGTAATACCAGGGTTGGACAGGTTAACTTCATGATTTAATTCTACAAGGACAACAGGAAAGTTTGAGCATTTTGGATTTTTCAAGTCAGAGTTAAGAATTCGAAAGAAAACCATGCTACCAAATAATATTTTTTTCTGAAAGATAATACAAAATTTAAGTATCTTGGACAGGCCAAATTAATAGACAAAGCCAGTTCTTATCTAGCAATAAGGAGGTATTTCTCTGAGCTCAAGTGCTAGGCCACCTGGAAGCAAGACCATACAAATCATCCCCAGGTCAGTTAATAGGAAAAATAAAATGATAATCTAAATTATCAGCCCAGTGAAATTCTAGAGATGTGCCGAGGACATTTCAATTAGAGATAGGTAAATGTTTATAGATATGACTGGGACTTTTACTAGTGTGAATTAGGCATGTTGTAAATTTACAATCAAGTGGTAATGTACAAAAAGTCATTTCAGGGTACTTGAGATTGGAAAAATAGAGTTCAGTTTTTTTTTTGTTTGAAATATCATACAGAAGTTAGTCACACCTAAAAAGTACAGCAGTCTCATCTAGTAGTATGGAGCTGGGTGCGATAAGTCCCTTTAATTGGTCGATCATGTGACGTAAAGAAATGGAAACTGTTGGTGGCAGTGTGAGGCCCTCAGCCGATCAAATTTTGCTCCTGATAGATAGCTGTTATTTCATCATTTGAAAAGGTCATTAGCACGCCATACTATATTCACTTGATGGTAAACAATAGAGTGGACTCATTTTATTAATAGACACATCGTATCGACTTAGAAGTTTAACTTTCAGGCCTCCTTTGGACCTCAGGGCCAGTCCCTGGTTTGATGTACCAGCTGCACCCCCTCTCGGAGGCCCTGTATATGACCATGATAGTCTACATACATTACAGTTTACAACTATTAAAATAGTAGCAAAAGCATAATAAAAAGATTGCATAAATTCATCTGACAAAGTTAAGATTTAATAATTTTTACAAAGAGTTGAGAAAGATCCAAGTAGAGTGTCCAATACCGGACATTAATCAGTAAATTATTGTAAAAAGTCAGTTAGTTCTTACAAACAGGTTCATATTTAAAGAACCCATCATGAAATGGTTAAAAAGTAGTTGTTTATAAATGTTAGCCATTAATTCATTCACTGTGCACACATGATAGGATTGTTATCTTTAAGGAATTTACTTATCCATCCAGCAATTTAAGTAATTTTAATTTTGAAATCTAATTTCAAATTTTCTTTTAAGAACCCCCCCCCCAAAAAAAAAACCCACCTATCTTGTAGAACAATTCAAATATTTGTTTCTACCCACAGGTTCCAAGCTGACCCCAAAAAGCCAATTGGTGGAAACATTTTGGCTCATGCCTCAACAGTTCGGATCTATTTACGAAAAGGAAGAGGAGAAACACGTATTGCCAAAATCTATGACAGGTTAAGTTTCAAATATATATCTAAAAATAGATTTAGGCTTCCTTTACTTGTTTACTGTTATCAAGTTATAACCTAATTCATAATATTAGTTTCAATGTTCTATTAAAGCCAAACAGTGCTCTGTCTTAAAATATTCCATGGTTAGTTTTGATTTGGTCAAATTTTCATGAAATTTACAATGGTTTTATCAGAGAAATAATACATTTTTTGAGAATTTAGTTTTGTTGAATAATCAACTTTTGAATCCTCTTTTCTATTGGTATTTTAGTTATTTTAAGTATTTCACATTGGCATTTTGAAAACAATTTTACTTTTTAACCTTCAAATTCACTTGAATGAAATATGACAAGTTTCTTTGAACTATCCCACTCCTATTTGTTGAAAATGTGATTGAAAAACTCATACATTTGCACCTGTTTAAGTTATATCCAATGGCTAATCACAAAAATGAAAATATTTTTCCTCATCTTCTCCGTAATCATATCCTTTTCCAGTAAAAAGAAATGATACTTTGCAGAAGTACAGAAAAAAAAAGCAGCTTTCCAAGATTTATATCTTCCAATTTTTATGACTAAGAAAAGGCTGAATTGTGAATAAAAAAACAAAAAACTTTTGGTAGCCAAATAGTAAGTGTCCCCTATATTAGGACTAGAGGAAAATATGCAGGGCTCTACTTCTTTGCAGGTCACATAATACTGGTTGTAGTTCTATGCTATATTCTTTACTATTTGCATTGTTGTAACGTAATCCTAGGTTGACAGTAGGTCCATATATCACCACTAAAAAGGACTTTTCCAGCATAAATTTCTATCACAAACCAAATATAAATGTTAAGTCTTATTTTTCACCCTTTTTCTTTTAGCCCAGACTTACCAGAAAGTGAGGCAACATTTGCCATTACAACAGGTGGAATAAATGATGCCAAAGAGTGAAAAATGTATTAAGACAACTTATTTTAAGTAAGTATCACATAAATGAATACTTTCTAAAGATGAAACTTTGATTAAATATCCTATTTTGAGGGCTAAATTTTCAAAGTTTGTATTTGTAAAGAATTTTGACTTTAAATAAATCTTAAAAATGTAAAAATATGCAAAACAAATGTATTTATTTTAATCTAAAAAGGTTAAAAAATAACGATGTAATTCTAACCAACTTAAAACAAGCCAGATGAATCCAGGTTTTATGTAATTTTTTTTCCAATTAAATATGAATTTTAACCCATATTTCTAAAGCACTGAAAAAACCAATTACATGAAAAAATCTGGAAAAATAACTAGTTTGTTGCTGTCATTGTGACCTGAAACAAAAAGCATTTATGAGAGACAGAGGAAGAAAACAAAAAGACAGCTTAATATCAAAATTATAACAGTTTATTTCAGCAATTTGAGAATTCGTGAAAGATGATATAATGAAGATGGAAAATATTTACACAAGATCAATGAAATTTCAAGTGCTGCCTTTAACATCAGTTAAGGTGAATTATCTATATTGAGAGTAAGAAAAAAAAAAAAAAATATGTCAATTATCTTTTAAGTGGCTTTAAAAGTTATAATGGAAAAAGAGAAACATGAGTTCTATTTCATAGTTGAAGCTAAGTGGAATCTAAGATATGGAGGGAAAAAAATAGTTTATAGTTTACTATCTTCTCTACCGCCCATTAACTTGAGAAAAAGTAGTGATTTGAGACATTAAAACAATATTAATTTCACAAGAAACATTTAGATTAAGTTTAGATGGGCTTAAAAACTTGAATAAACAGTTTTACAGTAAAAAAATATTGATGCTGGTCATTGTAAAATGGGGCACTTGTGGGATTAACTTATGAAAAAGAAAGAAAAAAAAAAGATTTAACACTAATATCAATTTGTGACAGCTGATAGTGAAGTAGGGCTATACATTTCCAAGAAATGCTTGGCAAAAAGCATCAGAACATTATATGTTGCCAATGAATCAAATAAGGTTTCTTCTGTATATCCTGTTGAACTGCTGCAATGAAACAACTAAGCACAACACATTCTGAAGATACTAGCATTTTAGTAACAGACTAAAGCAATAGTAGAAATGAGCAACTAGAAACAGAAAAAGTCTGAACTGCCAGTTTCAAAATGAAAAATAGCAGGAAAATAGTGATGTACACAACCAATGAGTTTGAATCTACCTGGAATAATCAAGAAAATGACATTTTTAGACAATTTTTGAAATATTGTTCTGAAAAATGATCAATGAAAAATAATTTAATAATATTTACAATCGACTCTAAACCGGGCATAAAGGAAATTAAAAAAAAATTGTTCTGATGACAGAATGAACAGTATTTATCTGGTTGCGGTTGGGATTTAGCATTAACATGAAACAAAGATTAAATAGGTATTTTGCATAAATAAATAGAAAAGGCAGTGCTGGGCATTGCAGCAATAAAGTGTAACGTTTGCTGACTTTAAGAAAAACACCAGAGAGATACAACCAAAAGAAATGAGCAAAAAGTCAAATGAACATGAAGGATTATTGCTTCTGATTGAAAACTAATTCTATATATTCATTCATTCTAAGCCTAGTACTCATTCTCATAATTAATTTTTTTCTTAAACAGAATTTAATAATTTAAATTGTGTCATGGTGGAAGAACTGAAGAAAAAAAAAATATATTACAGATTATACAGGGCCGTGCAGGGCCATCTGTAGGCCCGTGTCAGATGGGAAATGTAGGCCACCCCTCAAATTTCAAACTGCTCAAGTATTTTTGTAATCAGTACTAAATACATGACAGGTATGGGTTGGGTATATACATGTAGTGCAGGGGTGGATCCAGTTTGTTGAGCTGACTGTCTCCCAAAATTTGGGAGTGGGATGGTCTAAGGGCATGGTTATGTATCTAAGACTGGCTAAAAGTGTATTTTTAGGGCATATCAGCTACTGAAATTAAGTGTTGTCTAGAAGTCTACTTAAAACATGTTTCAAAGGTTTTTGTATGTGATCTTGTTGAGCTGACTGTCTTCCCAAATTGGAAAATTACATTTCAGGGCATATCAGCTACTGAAATTATGATAAAGATTTTCGGAAAAATTCTAAGGGTCTTTAAGGTTGTCAGGTGTCGAGATGAAAAGATTTAAAACACATTTTTTGTGCATACATACGCATAAGCTCACATACCACATGATGTGTGTGCATGCGAGTTCTGACACGTCACTTTTCAACACATGTACACTTACATGCCACATACAAACATACCACATACACGCATGTATATTTGCATATGTTTGTGTGTATTTTGTATCACTTTTGTCGGCTCTTCATTGACAATGCGCCGACAGGCTGCCATACACGTGTTCGTTTTGTACAGTTATCAGAAAGTGACCATCCGGTGAAGTGCCGCAAATTCTTTTTATTTTTCTAGGCAATAGTGTTATATAATTTAAAATTTATGTATATATCTACCACTTCCTCATCCCCTAGAGTCTATCATTAAAAATTATGAACAAGGTGTCTGGAGTAGGCCCGGGACAAATGGCCCCACCTCTGCACGGCCCTGTTCATATATAACTTCAGTGATAAATTTCTATTAATTCATCTCAGGAAATCTTTCACTGAAGTATTTTGTCCAATGTGACAGCTATTTCAATTTTTTCACAGGAAACTTTTGAAAACTGAAATATTCATACACAAGAAATATTAAAACTGTACATATTTTACTTTGATTCTTCCACCATCATATCAGGACCACGTTACCAGGCAATCACATTTAAAATGTTAGTTTAGGAGTTGTAAATTAATTATAGAATATATACAATCTTGTAATGAACAAAATATTTTTGAAAGATATGCTATACTAATTAAGGATAAAACTGAGAACCAGCCAAAGGAACTACACCTAAAGACATTTTTTTTCAGAATACAAAATATAAAGTATTTATTTATTTATTATTTTTTTTTTTTTTTACAAAAAGCCTAACAAATTAAATACTTTAAATAATTATAAATACTTAAACAAAACTTGTAATAAGGAGAATAATTACTAATGCAGACCAATAAAAATGACCCTTAAGAAAAAATAAATTCCTATAAAACAAGTTTAAGAGTGGTGAAAGCTTTACCTAGAACAGTATAGACACTAACATTTACATAAGGAAGATATGAGACAATAAATAAAGACCTAACAGAAAAGAATTTACTCAGAATAATTTTAAAAACAATTTTTTTAAAAACCATCAATAAAATGGTAATAACTTGATCGGACATTGTAAGCATAGAATTAATCCAATGATTTGATGCTAAAGACAAGAAAAAAAAAACAACACAACAAATCGATAAATAGAAAACAATTAAAGACATGAAACCATATCGGAATTGATTTTTTAAATAAAAAACATTGAATATTTCTAAGGACTGTCAGGAACTCCATGTACGCGGAAACGATAAAGACAAGTAAATTCCAAATTGCCATGGTTGCTGGAAATACGAACTTCAACCAATTGTGTTGGGGCTGCATTCTGCACCTGTAACAGAAATAAGAAATAAAAAAATGTAAGTATTTCAAATTGGATTTGAAATAATATAATTGGAATAAGAAAACAAGTGGAAATGATTGAGTAGAAGAATAAATTAGTTTACCTGTACAGGGAATTGTTGAAGAGGTCTGCCATTATCTTTATAAGTATAATTCCCCAAACATTCACCTTTCTGGTCATTCAGATCTAATAAACTCTGCAAAAAATATATATAAAATTGGTTAAAAATCAGTTTTATTAAAAACTTGGTTATAAGACTTATATTGAGATGGATGTTATTTGTGCATTCATCCCTAGGAATAATTGTATTTGGGTGGAGGGGGCTTAATAGGAACAAGAAAACTTTCTCCAAAGAGAATACAATGTTATTTGAACAGTGGCCACACCAGTCAGTCATGACAAATTATCTGATATTAGAGAATTAATACTTTTTACAAGATAGGCAGTAAACACAAAATGCTTTAGCTTCAAATTAGAATATTATTAGTTTGATTGCGTCTTAGCGCAAGCAAACTATTGTTCTATTATTTTTTATTTATTTAATTCATTTATTCTTATTCTGGTCATTTTTGCCGCTGCTTCTCCTACAGTTTAACAATTCAATGCCATTCCAACACTTATGGGTACATCTTAATGCTGTGTATTGCGCTTACATACAGTTTAAGGTTTTAGAGAGAGGTGCTCTATTTACAATGTAACTATAATGCTAAACCGAACCCTTACTTACAGTCCACATAATGTCTAAAATTTTTCAATGAAATTTCAAACTGAGGAAGAAGTGATTAAATTTGGGGGCAGATCCAGGAATTTTCCAGTCAACACCCCTGCCTTGTAGCTATATGTACACAACATCTCCAAAAACAAACTGCTGATACGGCACAATATAACTTGAAATCCCTTCAGAAAATACATCTGGTCTAGTTAGATTTAGTACACAGTGAAACAATCTAAATTTCTTGCATGCATTTGACAGTGTGGATTAGAAATACAAGATTATCTATTACTCTATATCTATTACTGAAATGAATACCAGTTTTTAATTATCAGCAGTTCATTGGATTTAATGAAAGTCTAAATAAATTCTCAAAAGGTTAAATATTTTGCACATGCTGGTACATTAAAAATGAAAACACAAAATAATGTTTGTATTAGTAAAGGAATATAAAACAATATTATTCACAGTATAAAAATAAATCAGCTGTACTTACATAAACTGAAAAATCTTTGGGTGCACTGTCAATGCGTCCATGAGGAGCGATGGACTTAGAAATATGTTCCATGCTGAAGGCATTAATTTTAGTTTTTCGAGACAACTGGATCACTAATGTTCCAATGCTGCCTTTGAAGGCCCAGCACTCACCAGGATTTACATCAGGCTGAAACAGACAAATATTACAAGTTGGGTAAAACCAAAATAAAAAAAAAAAATTTTTTTTAAATTTAAAAAAGACTATTCACCAGATGATGTAAATTATTGTCCAATAAGAATAGTTTACTTTAGTTAGATTAAAATTACAAGATCATAGGTGTTTTTTTACATGTATTTTTTACAAATCACACGGAAAAATAATCTCTAAATAGTACCATCCCTGGAATGTGGAACTAAGAAAAGAATAAATGACTACATGGTTTCTAACACACCAAGGAAAACCAGTTTTCATATTGGCTAACAAGATTTAATAAATTTTACCTGAATTGCAGTCCTGGGCGAATTGGATTTGTAAAAGAGAGGAATACCAAACATACTGACGAGGGCAGTTTTCTTTGTAAAGGTCTCAGAACAACGGGTGCTGATCACACTGCCACCTTAATAAATAAATAAGAAAAATACAGTTTGAATACATTTTTAACAAAGTAAAGTTTCCTTTAGCAGATAAGAGATCAACTGCTAAATTTCAGGATAAAAGCAGAACATAGAATTATATCAACTGTTCTAGATTAAAGTAAAAAGATTTTTCCATGAGCAAAATTTAGCACATAGTAAAGATAGATGATCCCAAAGTTAAATGTAAATACAGTGGAGGGGGGGGGGGAATAGATTCAAAATCTGATATTGGAAATATTTCTTAAAATCATTTAGGTGTTAAAATATCCTAATCTTTTGTTTTAATTCTAGAAATTGAGTGGCATTTTTAACCAGTGACCATAAACTTAAATATCTATTGAAAGTCTAATAATCAATAAGTGACTTAATTTGAATAGATAACAATTAACAATATAAATCCCCACCTCCTGATTCCAAGGCAAAGTCAGCCATTCCAGTTTTGTCAGCACTGAACTTGACAAGAGCTTCATCTACCAAGGCTCGTACAAACTGGAAAATGAAAAGTGAACAACATTGTCAGGTTTAAATATAAAAAACATACACTTAAGTTTTTCTCTAGCCAGTTTTATGTTAATGTAATAAAAAATGCAAATGTTATCAAGTGTTAGCATTTGAGAGAAAGCAGCAGTCATTCAATCAGACTAATATTCTAGTATATCTTGTTTTTAATCACAATGGCATTGTGCTCAAATGTTGGAAGTTTGATGCCTTGTTTAGCTAAGTATTTTGATAGACAGTGATAATCAAGGTTTGTCCATAACACTAGAAGACAAAGATTTTCTAGAACACGGATACCAGCATGAATCTTCAGTACCACATATCATTTTGTGCTGGCATGTATACAGCAAATAAAACTTTTTTGTTAACTATCAACAAGTAAATCTAATGGAAGTATTTTAGATTGAATCTCCCAGTAGGTAAAGACAGAATCAAAAACCAAGTGAAACAAGGATCTTGAAATGAAGTTTTTATTGAATGCTGATGCAGTTTTCATCCCAGTATCAAGTATTTCCTTTTGTATTGACAAATAGCCAACAAAACCATACCTTTATTAGTTTTTCAAGAAAATTAAAGGATGAGAATTATATTCTTGCTTATATCGCCATGAAAATAAGTCAAGGATTTTAGCGGAGCAAATATTTATGAATTTCAAATGAAAAACTCACTGATTCAGAGATGCCGGAATTAATCCCAGAGAGATAAACTGTATCATTCGGTTTCTCTTTGAGTAGCATATCTTGGAGCTTCTTGGTTAAAGTCTTTGCCATAACACTTAACTGACTGTCTAATTCAGAACGGCTGATGTAGTTGTCATGCAGCCAGGTTGTAAGTGTCTGTTGCACAACACTCTCGGCCGTTCCACTGTCTCCGCCAGCATTTCCGCCCAAAACCTGTACAAAAGATGAAACAATGAGTATAGTAAAAAATATTCAAAGAATTATCAAAATATTTAAAGTTTTTGTTAAACACTTGAACAAATTGTTAGTTTTATAAATCTAGTATTTTTTTAATCATAGTTGCTCAAGTAGGAAGTTGGGGAGGGGGTATCTTCTTTTGCCACTTACCAAAGGTTTAAAAAAAAAAAAAAAAAAAAAAAAAAAAAAAAAAAAAAAAAAGAAAAGAAAAGAAAGTTATACATTTTAGCTTAGAGTTATGAGTGAATTTTAAATATAAAATCTGAAATTATTTAAAAACCAAGTCGTATTGTTATCTTTATCCAATACGCTTATTAAACAGTAATCAATGTGGACACAGCAACCTGATTTTACAGCCAGTAAATTCACAGAAGTTACAGTTTTTACATACACAAACTTGATATTACTATGAAAATATGCCGACTGATCCCTTCGACGATGACAAAAACAGAGCATCTAGCCAATAACCAAAGAAAAGTTCCATGATTTTTATTTCATCATGTGCAGTACTTGAAACTTGTTCATACAAGTTGATTCAGCAAATGTTTAAGAATGAAGTTGCAGAAAATAGAACAAAGTAACACTGAAGAGGAATGTGATAAGTTTACCTTCATGAGAGCAGCATAGACTTCCTCTTTGATATGAGACTGAATGGCTGTGGCATTCTTGCAGCAGTTTTTGAACAAGTTATAATATTCATGCTGGAAGTCCTTCAAGTGGCTGAATTCTCCAACAAGTGTGTGAAGAGATTCTTCAAGAAGTGCAATTTTGTTTTTGTTCTCACCACTTGCTGAACTTTGGCTGAAAGAAATGAGAAATGGTTAAACAAAAAGTTGATGTTGATGGCTGTATGAAATAATTCTAGAACTTTTATTCTACTCCAAAATTTAAAAAATTAGAACCTTTTGTAATGAAAAGCTATCAACAATCTGAGAGCTTAATTATTGTAGAATAAATTTACCCAATTCCAATACATAAATTAACTGCCATCATATTATTCAAACAGGATCTGAGAAAGAAGTGCATTCAAAATATAGTAATCTAGACCAAATTCACAATATTGATGAACACTTAACTTTTAGTCAAATTTTATTATTTATTGGGCAAGGAGAATGTGTGAATGAATATCACCGTTTTGTTGCAACAAATTAACAATTTTTAAGGAAGTATTTTTCCTAGACACTAAACAAAAAACAAAAAACAAAAAAATGTTTTTAAAAAATTTTAAAATTAATCAAGCATAAATCTACAAAGTAAATTTTTAAGAAAGTTATGTCAGATCATGTGTATTAGTAAAAATACCCCAGGAAAATAAACATTTACTAGGTAAAGACAATTGAATTTACACAGGAACAAACTTACAAAATGAGATCTGAACAAAAATTAAACTTACCTTTCTAACGAGTTCTTGGTAGCCGTTAATTCAGTGTTCAAAGCCTGAAAAAGAAAATGAGGTCTGAAAGATTGCTTACAGGGAACTAGAAAAAGTAATCAACTTGGATAGAAAATAAACATTTTGAAAGACCGGTTATAACTCAAACCAAACCATAATTATCACTTCAGTTAATATTAAAGTTGGATTAGGAAAATTATTTGATTGCTTTAAGGACAGAAGCAATTTCAAAAGTAATGAATCACATAATCATAGGTTGAAAAAAAACAAAAAAAACAATCAATTCACCTCAGCTTTTGCAATAAGTAGTTTCATTTTTTCATTCACTCCTTCAAAATGTATCAACTGTTCCTTTTTCCATAGTTCCTGAAATAAACAAAGATAGACAATCTGACTAACAAAAATAAAATAAAACTTTTCTGACACTATACAAAAATGCATTAAAAGGCTACCTAACAAGTGATAGGTCATAATGGTAGTCATTTCTGATTACTTAGCCATAAAGATGGTTTTGATCCTTAAAAAACAAAAACAAAAAAAAACACACTTCTAAAATCAGATGAATTCATTAAAAAAAAAAAAAAAAAAAAAAAAAAAAAAAAAAGGTAGATTTTGCTGGAGTTTTTCTTGAATACATGTTGAGAGGGTTAAAGACGACATTATCTTACCAACTGTTCATTCTGCTTGAGGTCATTCTGACTGAGGTGACCCATAAAGGTTGCCAGTTGTTCTGCAGACATTGACTTTATCATTGCCTCTACATCAGCACGGCTCAGTTGCTCATTCTGTTTCTCTCTGGTCTCTTGTAATTGCAAAATCAACATCTGAATTTGTTTTTCAAGTACCAATTGGGATTTGCTTGATCCTTCTTTCTCAATCACAATCACCTATAAAAGCAGGAACACAAGAAAGAAAAACTTGATTGCTATATAAAATATTTGCTTCGGAAATAATTTTTAAAGAAGTATTAATTTTTCGCTTTTGAAGAAAAGAAATGTTCTTACCTCAGGTTTTCTCATAAAAGGCAGCATTGTTAAGTGGTTGATGATGGTTGTTGAGTTATTATCAAATAGGCCAGCTGTAATTGAGAGAATCAAACAATTGGGTACAATTATACAGGGAAAGTAAATATATCATCAGAGATGTGCATAATTTCTTATTAATAGTGGAACAAAATTCTAAGTATAGTATAATTAAGTATAGAAAAGGCTGAATAATTTCATACAGTGTCCAACATATTTGATTAAGAGTTGAGACCTTGAAGTGAAGGCCACAATCTCAAATGTGCAGAGTTGGTGAAACTCAAAAGGAGAAAATCTGACTTTAAAATGGTCTTTGCTTGCATTTTAAAATTTACAATACTTAAGTACAACAAATATCAGCTTGGTATAAATCACCCCTAGAGGTTAAAGAAAATCAACTAGATGGTATAACCCATCTTGGATGCACTTATAAGCATCATTAATAGAATATTGGAATGAAGTGCACGAGTTCTAAGTTGCAAACCTAAGTGAGACTAAAAGAAAAGAGCATACGTAAACAAAGCAAAAAGATTTTTAAAAATTACTTGCTTATCAAAGCAGCTCAGAATAACTGCTTTGAACCACATTTAAAAAAAGGGCAACATACTTAAGCTGTCTTAAAAAGATATTTTTCTCCATAAAAATGTTTTCATCTTTCTTGCATATAATTCATAGGCTAAATACTAAGATATATTTTACAGTAACAAAGAACTTAAGTCAAACACTGTCCATTTAGCTTTGAGTAAACTGAAGAACTTTACACACGTTAGCTTCTAACTGTTCTACTCCATGTGTGAGGTTTATGCTAAATGCAGAAGAGAAATTTTTCATTTATATTGGAAACCTAACAGTTAGAGATTGATATTTAAAGACTTTATAAATAGGTTTTATCAATATCAGAAGTGATATTAGATAACTAAAATTGCAGAAGTAAACCAAATTAATTCTTTTATTCAGATTTGAAGATTTATTTTCATAAGAGATTCAGTATAACTTAACATTTCTCAAAATCAAAATGTATATTATTAAAATTATAAAATTATTATTAAAATTATTGTAGTAGTAGTAGTTTACTCAATCACCTGATTCATAACTATGAAATAAGCATTCAGTTTAACAAGTTCTATAGCAATTTTGTAGAAAATTAAAGAAACCAAGATAACATTGTGAAATCCAACATTTTTTTATGTTTGTAAAATCAGGAATTCACAGGTTTTTATTTCTTCTGCTAAAATATTTAACATTTGAAAACAGTGTTGTATTTTCTGATACATCTAAGTATATCTTACAAACATTATGATTGACCTGTATAACCAAGATGATTTCTCCATGTTCATGTAGGTACAAAAATCCTTGAAGAAAAACTGGTGGTGAATTGGACTGTGTACTCCCACAATCAAAGTTGACATTGCAACAAGTAAATCTTAGAATTTCAAATGATAGTGAAAAGCTCAAATAATGTTCTATTATCACTTGATAAGTGGACATAAATAAAAGTTCATGGTCAAAAATATTTTACAAAATATCATGTAACTATTTAAAATTAAAATTGCTATGACTGACTGACCTGTCAGAAGTGTTACACTGCATGATCAACTAGAGAGGAAGTAAGGTAAAATTCAATTCTGATAACACCCAATTATTCAGAGCTAATAATAGTCTAGGAAAAATCATTACCCATACAAATACACATTTAGAGATTAATTGTTTGTGGAAACAGGGGACAACGCATGAAGGTGTTGCTACAGGCACAGTAAAGTAGAAGAGGCCATAAACAGGGGCCTCCTGCCTGGCAAGCCAGTGACACATGGCGATCATCACATCTGGAAAAAAGAGGCAGTGTGTTACGCAGGCACTGGGTGAGCAAGACATCAGGGTCCAGACCTCAACCACCCCTAATTCTACAGAAAGTGGTCCTAAGAATTTATTCAAACTTCTCTACAATAGAGAAGATTTGGACATCAGCAGGATAACAATTGTATACTTTTTAATCCATTTTTAGCTATGCAGTTTTAACAGAGTAACAAATTATCAAACAAAGTTTAACCCTTATAGCACTGTCAGGCCTATATATCGGACGGAATAACAGCCAAAAATCTATACTGGCGATATAATCGGCCAAAAAATGTAATTTAAAAAAAATGTAAAAAGTGTTTTTTTGCTATATAGTCAAAAGGCCATAGCACTAAAAGGGTTAATGATTCCTACTGTTATTTTAAATGAGGTGATGTAAGGGTACCACGGATGGTAATACCTAACTGGTTCTAAACATTTTTTAAGACGGTAGCAGAACCAGCAAGTGACAAAGCAATACTTACCAATTGCCCATAATCCACTGAGGAATAAAGGTAGGAGCAGCAAAAGCAGTAAGGGTAGGCAGCAACAACATAATCGACGAGAAGTTACACTGTCAACAAGATGAGAACAGATAAAGAACAAAGGAAGAAATAAAGAACAAAGGAAGAAATAAAGAAAAGCAAATGTTGGCTGTTTCTATCTTAGGCTTGGCAGAAACTGCAAGTACAAAGATTAACAATACAAATCAACCTCTATCTTTGTTATATCAGGCCATTTCCATCGACCTTATCAAGAAGTCTTTGTAAAATTAGTTATACAGGATGTCCAATCTAGTCTCGATTTATTTTAGATTTATAGACAAAATAGATAGGGACTTTATGGACACCCTGTATATGTACGATTTGAACAAAAATATATTATGCATATATTTCCTCTAGTTTTGGTACCATTTTTAATGCAATTATAAATTGGACATTAAAAAAAATATTAAAAAATTTATACATAAAGCTAGCATTCTGTAGAAAGTCGAAGCTTGTGATTTCACAAAGAGTCATATTTAGTTTAATACATACACTGAAGTAAGTTTACGTGCAGTTCCGATTGTTAGCCATTCAACAACCTCGACAACAGTGGTTACAGTCTTTGTACACAAACGTTTTGCACCTGCCAAAAGAAATGTCTTCATTAGATGATAAAAAATTAAAAATTAAAGCAATTTTGTATTAATTTTTGGCAACAAAGTCATGAGGAGGCAAAAAGCACCTAAACCTTTTTGCCTCTTATAATATGCAGTGGGAAGGGAGGTAATTCTTGAATAATTTCTAATATTTATTACAAAAATTCATGATACTGTAGTGACTTAAAAACTTATTTTATGTAATTTCTGTGTTCTGAGCAATGAAACTCAGAACTTAAAGCAATGACTCCTTTCTGTAAAATTACAGCTGTATAGGCCTTATAGCAAGCCTGTATGAGCACAATTAAAATTCAAAAGAAATAGGTTTTTAGCACCACTAGCAAAAATCGCATTTCAACATAAAAGACTTACACCAAGAATTGTTTATGCAATACCAATAATAGAACATCATGAGCCAAAAGAACCAACAAACCTTTGGCAGCGCCCCAAACGAACCCATCTTTGGAAGCAGTTGTGGCTGTGGACTGTTTAGCTCCTGTATAGTAAGGACTGGACACAGAATACATTCCTGAAGATGCTGAGGCTGTTGCTGTCCTAGACTTGCCACTCACATCATAATCTGCAAAGATTTTATGAAATGAATGATTGTTAGCAGATATAGGTTATACAAACTAAATATATAATAAATTAATTTTTTCAGAATTAAAAACGTTAATTATATTTTCGGAGCCATGATTTTATTCAATTAAGGGGTGTGCTCAGATTTCTTTATTTGCTCTATTCTGCAAGTATCATTGGATGATGGCTGGCTGAATTATAGGATAATATTAATTCTACACTTACCATATTCAGTATCAGAGTCAAGACCTGCATAAAAAAAAAAAAGAATTCCTTATAAATAAACAAATTAAGACAAGAGCTAATATAATTAAAGCTGGAAAACTATATATAGATATTTTAAAATGCCCATGATTAGCAGATACATATTAAACAGAAACTACCGTCATAAGACACCTCAATCTTTGCAAGCATATTCTTGAAAAAAAAAAAAAAAAAAAAAAAAAAAAATGAAAACCCCTCCTTTCCCCTGATCGTCATAGCCCTCCCCACTATTGGGTTATTCTAATGTTCTTAGCTATTCAAATCAATATTAACCCCCCCCAGTGGCTGGCTGGCTGTTTACATTATTTGCATAGCGCAGTAATGTTAGTAAACGACTGATAAAGCGTTCGCTTCACAAGACATAAAGCGATTCTTATATGCCGGGAAATATGGTACACATGTTTACAACAGATATATTTGACACTCGATAAAATAATTCCCGAAAAGCTTTTTTCGTCGTACACTCAGAGGAGAACCGTCAGATGTAATCCAGATTTGAAAAAAGAAATATCATTTAAAAGATTTGAAACCATGTCACCACATTGCCATAGGCCAACACCTACTGGACAACCCAGAATGTGCAAAAGTTTATGATGAGGATTGCTTAATCTGGTAGGAACCTTACTGAAATAGTTGTACTGAAAGTCAAGATGTGTTTGAATCCTAATAACCATTTTTATGAATTTCTTGGGTCACAATTGTTTTGAAAAAATATGTTCATTTGTCTCTGTATGTTGTTTACTTAAAAATTTATGCAATTTTCCGTGTCCGGGTTCAGGATCGCAAAACGTGTAGCATACGTGAAACAAAAGTGTGAAATGTGCCAAGGAAGACGACGATCAGTGTTTTTTTAAGTTTACCTTGAGCTTTGTTGTTGCCCCCCACATCATAAAACCTCATTCAGTTTTTCAGTTTCTGAAATCTTTAAAACACCCTAGTGGTAGGAAAAAAGCTTCAGGGCTGATTCTACTATTTGAAATCTAAGTATTTTTTTTTATATTGATCAATGTTTCCAAGCAACATGAATATTTTGAGACACTTGTTCTATATAATAAACTTATTGAAACTGATCATTGTTTCATGAAAAGATAGCAGGCAGAAACTAGTTTAAGGATTTATTCCTTAAGATTTAGAAAATCATGAATGAGAAGAAAAACAATGGATCTAAAAAAAAAAAAAAAAAAAAAAAAAAAAAAGTATACAGGGCAATCTAGAAATCCAAATACAAGCTACTAATGAATAGATATTGGGTGGTCACAATGCTTTAAATATTCAAATATTATTTTATTTATTATGCCTTTTATATAAAAATCAAGAAACTGGTAATGCAATGGTGTCGCATGTCTTGCTATAAATGGCAAATATTACACAATTCAAAATCCAGTTATTTTTTGTCATCACTGACAAAGTGTAAGAAAGATGCACTGATCTAGAAAATTATAAATACAAACAAGCATTAGTTGTGTATGTTTAAAACTATAATGCATGAGAAATATAATTTAGGCATAATTTGCTGTCCCCCTCTCCTTTTTACAGTAAAAAAAAAAAAAACAACAAAAACACAATTATTCCAAGGAAGCCAAAACAAAACTTATACTCTACAACTGCTTTGGAAGAGAAAGAATTGTAATAATTAAATTGACAATATTTTGATCACCAATTTCTGCCATATAGAATACTCTTTACAATGCTTATAGGTAAAAGAGATATTACATTTATTGAAAAAGCCAGGTAAGCACCGATTTTAAACATGCACAACATGACACAGAAGTCAGAACATAATGATCAAAATGAGTTTTCTAAAACAAAAGAGGAGCTTTGAAGAGCAAGTTTGTTCATTAGTTATATTTCAAACTTAGTTAATTTCACTCCACTAATTACACAGGAAAACTAACATTAATACACTGGTCAAATTTGAAAATTTTAAATTATTATAGGCCTTCTGATCTAAGTTCTTTAAACAATCTGTTTAGTTTACTTTGGATTGAATGTAGTTATGTTGAACATAAGTTTTGTAAGCAAGCAGTTTAAATAACTAAATTAAAAAGGAGGGAACACTAGCCCAATTTTTTAAACAAAAATATTAACTTTTTTTCTGATTACTAATTACAGTTGAAAGCTATAACATTGTATGTTCAAAATATATGGTCCAGTTTAAAAATATCTATATGAAATAAAATCAATATGTATACTATTTAAACAAGTAAATATGCAATGTAAAAGTTCTTTAACTCACCATACATGTGTTTGACCGTTGTCGTTGTATCCTGGGTAAAATAGCTACCAGCCGAAGCCAAGGCAGCTGCAGCCGATGCCATCTTCTGAGCCAGAAAGCGTTTTTGGGATGTGTTGCTGCTTTGTGTTAGATAGCCACTGGACTTTTCACTCGTGGTAGTTGCAGATTCATTTTTATTATAACGAGTTGCGTTATTGTTATATGAGGATGTTGATTGCTGCATAGAATGGCTGCCTATGTTGCTATCTTTGCCATAATGTAGAGATGTATCATTATAAATGTCAGCTGATCTATCTCTGATAAGGTAATCTGTGGTGACTGTTTCTTTGGTGAATTCCCTGGAGGCAGTGGTGCCTGCTGAAGATGAGGTGGAAGTGGAGGAGGAGGAGGAGGAAGAAAGAGCTTGACTCTCTTTAACAGCTTTGCTTGCGTTTGCTTCCTTCATTCCCTTTTCCATTTGACCATCTAACTCCTCATAAATCTCAGTTACTGTATTTGTTATTGTTGTAACAGTTTTAGAGTTGGAAGAATCATGCTGAGAGTTCCTACTTGAACGTCGTCGATTGGTCACTGAACTGGAAGTCTGCATTGATGAGCTTTGGCTGTCCTCCAAACGTTCATTAAAGTTATTTTCTGAATAAAAATAAGGAATATAGACATTTGATTCCGGTAGAATATGAGATTTTAGAATAACTTTTTTTTGTTTCATGCAAGATAAAAGGTTTTAATAGGAGACAAAAGTGGAGGGGAAGCTACCAAAACTAGAGAATCTGAATCCTGTATATTGCACACAAAAATCTAAATAGTAAAATAGGTTAATGGGTTTAAATATCTGGCATATTCTTAAAAATTTGTATTTTCCTAATACAATCAACGTGGTTTGACAATTTACATGCTCATTAAATAAGAAAAATGTATTTAGTAAGATTCTACCAATTTGTTGATAAAGTTAAAACTGGCTAAAACTATTTTTCAAGAATTTGAATATATATATTTTTTTTTAAAAGCATTAAACATTTTGAAATTATGAAAATTTGAGACATTGAATAAGAAAATATTAACAAAATTGGATTCATTATATCAGGTAGCAAGAGTTGAAAACAAGTATTAAATGTTTTTAATATACGATTTGTTGAATTTATGTATTTATATTTTTTCAACACAAAGAAATTGCTGAAAATTTGTTATATTGAGAGACTGAGATGTCATTTTTTTCACTGCACTTTGATTCAAAAAGGTCCCAAGTTTGGGCTTTGAATAATTTCAATCTGTCATAAGTTACACACTAAGAAAGCAGTAGTCTATTAAATAAATTACAGTATTGAGAAAAGTTAGTGTGTGAATGCAAAAAGATACAATACAAGATAAAAGATTGATAAGAATTTTGAAGAGATTTACTCTTTACAAGGTTTACCTGATAAATAACTGCTAAAACTGTCTTCTGAACGCTGGGGTGTGGAAAAATCTGTCACTTTCTCTCGTGACCGTAACCAATGTGTACTCATTGGAATTGACTTTTTAGGAGACTCCTGACTCCCAAGAAGAGTTTGGTCTCCATGAAGTCGACGCCGGGACATGTTGGGACTTATGTATGCCTTGTTAGCTTTTACATTATTATAACTTACACTGAAAAAGAAAAAAGAAGTTAAATCTGAAATCACAATTGGATAAACACTTTTATCAAAATCAAAAAATTCAACAACCAGAAGTACATGATCAAATAATTAAAATCTTAAAATTAAGTAAATTTGAGAAATTTCTTAAACCATTGTACCAGACTTTGCTTCAAGGGGGCCTTTGTCATAGTTATTGCGAGGAGAAAGGAACAACTTAATTTTGATTACTTAATTCAACTGCATATAAATATGCCTATGGTTGCTTTCCACTAACCAGATTTTAAAAAAATTTCAGTATAATGTTTTGAGCATATTAGATATATCTAAAGTGAATGGCCGTCGTTTTATCTCTACAGAGTGTCCCCTCCAGGGCACATGCCTGGGCAAAGAGTATGGTGATCCTGGGATGCCCAGTTATCAGAACCCCTCCTCGCTAATGTAGTCCAAAAGAAAGCAGAGAGTGATACATTTGGCATCAGCTAGGCTGCAGGAAGGACGTCAAAGTTGACATCCAATCGCCTTGAGGTGACTCCACTCCCTCATTTGGAATCAGAGTTGTCCTTCTCCTTGACTGGTTGCCTTCAAGGATAGAGAGCCCAATCTGCCCTGCTATTTTACCCATAGTTGGGGGAAGAGATGGATTCATGCCTTTCCCAAGGGTATTAGTGAAAAGTGAACATACATAGCCTCGACACATCCATATCTAAAGTAAATGAGCATGAACTATCATAACTTTTGCCCCTAAAACAGATTATTAGAATATACATGTTAAAAATTTTAAACAAACTGAGGTCTCTTAATGCATCAGGCAATAACAAATGCACAATTTTATGAAATCATGACACTACACATCCAAATGTGCTAATATTGAGAATATATAGTATGAGTTTTTGCATCCCCCCCCCACTGCTAGTACTAAATCTTTTTATTTATTTGAAACAGTTGCAGATCTATTCCAGAGTACAAAGGAATTCCTATCTTCTTATTAGCCTCTATTTTCTGTTAGGCTACTTCTCCCGGCTGAATTAGTGAGTGGGTCATTAATTTCTTGGGATATGGATCATTGTCTACAGTAGGCACCTTCTTGAGATATAGACTAAAAATGATACCAAGAATAATGTGCTTCTGTCAATATTTCAACTTATTGATCAACCATCTACAATTGTCAAGAAACTTCCAATTAGAAATTGTTAGGAGTCAGAAAAACAATACTTTTCAAATACAGATTTAATTTCATCCAATTTAAAGTTTGCTTACTATTTCCTATTAATAAATTCAACACGACAACTGAATTTTTTGTTACTAATTGTGCTAAACATCCATAAAATTTATAAGTCACATTTCAAATGATGCCTTAGAGCAAGAAATGTAATTATTAACCAACTTAAGATAGAAGACAAATAAGATTCAATCCTAAATGCAAGATTTTGATTTCAATACTTAAAATATCCACTAGCATGAACAGTGGAATGAGAACAATCTACCCATGTGGATTGAATAAAGGGTTCCATTAAAACATTTAAAAAGTGATTAATGAAAAGTCTTAGATATAAAATAGGAAAGAATGGTATAAATTACATTGTTGCCTTAATACAACTAAGATTAGTATATTGTGATAACATTGTATAGTATCACAGTAAAACAGATTTTTTAAAATAAATATATAAATAGAACTTACCTTCTAGAATAAGTGTAATCTGTTTTGGGTTCCCTAAAAAGGTAGAAGATAAAAAAGGTTTCAAAATTGTGTTTAATGGTTTAATATGAAAAAAAATCAAGTCAATCATTAAAAGTCAAAACCTGTCAGTTTTGAGTATTGGCATAAAAATAAGATTGGTTGTTAGCAAAACAAGAAATAGATAATATCAAATATTCAGTTTGTATTTAAAATTGCTTTATTTTTAAAAGCCATCCAAAAAAGAGTTAACATGTGTGCCAGATCAAAGAGAGTGTTTTAACTTAACAATTCTATAATATTAAACTTATAAAATTATTTTTCCAATATTTAACTGCTTTAGAATTTGTTACTTTCAAAATAACAATTGTAAATGAAAATTCTAGAGTTAATATAAGTTTTAATGTTAACTGATAATTTTTCCTCTATCATCTAAATTTTCAGTCTCTCAAAACCTGAACAAGTTGAAGATCAAGAAAATGAAGACATTTTTTCCTACATGAAACAGGCAAAAATCCTGCTCATCTCCATGTTCAAAAACAATTAATTTATTAAGAGTTCAGAGTTCCTTGAAATGGGACATTTTAAAGATAGATTAGATAAGATATACTTAGGAAAAAAACCTTGTTGGGTTTTGTAAGGCTGAAGTAAATTTTCCTGATATTATTTGTGGTATTTTCTGTTTTTAATCTTACAGATCCATTACACACAAAATATTGTCTTTATTTTAATTTTTTGGCAAATTAGAGTTGAATCATTAAAGTTAACTATATTCTGAGAGAGATCTGTGGTGTAAAATTTTTAATTCATTCATTCCAAAAATGTTGATTATTTTTTCATGTAAGCCCATGATTAAAAAAGTAAATTGACATTTTTTCTTCTGGGTTTCTCAATCTCTGAAGAAAAGCTAAAATATTGAGGCTCAATATGCTCTAAATTTTTGTCATGTTAGGATTCATTTTAGGTCAGTTTTCATGTTCATATATCTATCTACTCCAAAATTAGCCAGTGTAGTGTAAAGCATTGAGAAAAACAAACTGGTAGTATAGAACACATTTTTGTTGATAGAATGGCAAAGTTTTACTGTCAGCTGATGGGAAGATAAATAGGTTTTTGATGTGTTTGAATTTCAGTGCAATGGCAACGGGAAGGAACAAATTGTAAAAAGCTAAACAACTTCCTACAGCAATTGAAACACTAAATAACAAGCATTTGAAAGCCTCTTGACTACTAGATTTGCTCAGAACAAGTAGTGGGACTGCTTGTGGAAACAGTTACTAGTTACAGGATACTACAAAAGGGACTTGAAACTTATCGGCATTATACACAAACTAAAAAGGTATGGTTAAGTTGTGGGGCATAGATTAATGACAGCTTACCAGTCATTCAACCATTCTCGGTAGAGGCAAAATAATTTTCTGTTATCAGAAGAAAATTTGTATACATAAAAACCCAAAAGAAACTGTAGAATAGTTTAATTACAAAAAACACCAAAAAACTGTAGAATAGCTTAATTACAAAAAACCCCAAAAACTGAAATAAAACAGAATTAAATCACAACCATTTTATATTTCATTTTAAATATCTTAATTTAGAGCAGACTTAAGAGTCCTAGTATTAAAAGTATGTACATTATCAGCGAGAGAGAAAATTAGGTCTTTTTCGTTAATCCCAACACCACCAAATAATTATAGCTATTACTGCTCACCATATTTGTTTTCTAAATAAATGTAAATAAAAAAAAAACAACATTAGGGCCATTTCAGTAACTTGACTTATTATCTATGGAGATAATAACCTAGGGTTACAGCTAAGGGTAGTCAGTCAGAGCAAAGGTTAGTTTGTGTTGGAAGCTTTAAATTTCTATTTACATTTATTTAGAAAAAAAGAGAGAAAAATACAGCTCACTGTAATAGCTATAATTACTTAGTGTGTGGAGACTAATGAAAAAGACCCAGAAAATTTGAGACATGGATTTTCTTCATCAGGAGGGTTAATATTATCACATTGATTTAAAATGTGATCTTTAGATAATTACTCATATTTTTAAAAGAATTCCTTTTCCCCAGTGAACCACAGAGGAAAAAAAAAAAAAAAAAAAA
>VCCN01000233.1:7190402-7209780 GCA_006491835.1 Architeuthis dux | reverse complement strand
AAAAAAAAAAAAAAAAAAATGTTAAAAACAGAAGAAATAAAGTAGAGAATAAAAACAAAACCTTTGTGCATATATGTATATTGTGGTACTGTCAATGTTAACTGAATTATCTTTTTTTATATAATTCAATTTTGGTCATGGTTCACAATTGTAAAATCAACAAATATCATTTCAAGGAAAACAAGTCTATTATTGTTGACCAGAAGGGAGTGTGCACTGATGTGTTAAATCATCCAAATCAAAGCAGGTAAATTAAGTGAAAGATTACTTGCTATTATGAATTCTACAAAATATTGATTGCTGGCCTTTATTCCAAGACTTCATTTATATTGAAACATTCCTAGGATTTGAGATCACATTGATTGATTGCTGGCCTTTATTCTAAGACTTCATTTATATTGAAACATTCCTAGGATTTGAGATCACATTGAAAGTTATAAAACATAAGTTTCTTTGTAAAGTCCAGTTTCCCACCAAACTATCACCACTACTAAGAGATCCAGTAATGCAGTGGCTACTCTCAAAATGTCTTATAAAAAGCATAAAATTTAAAAGTAAACCAAAATTTTCTATTATAAACATCACTTGCTAAATTATCAGCAAATAATAGAACCAAAAAAGGTTGTTAGGACAAATTAATTAAAAAAATTTTTTTTAATTTTTAAAAAAAGTTTGCACAAAAAATTCCAAGGTCATTGATGTTAGTAAAATTAGAAAATACCACTCAATGAAGAAATAACAGCACTACCCTCAAATATAGCACAAAGATAATGGTAATAAAAAACAGAGTCTAGGATAGTATGAAATTTACATTTGTTGTAATTCTATTTGCATTAAGCTAAAATAATTTCAGGAATCAAAAGAGTTCAGATATAATGAACTACATAATTAAACAGTTAATTTAAATGTTTTGATTAGAACATTCAAAAGTAGTTATGATAAAAAAAAAAAAAAAAAAAAAAAAAAAAATAGCTGATTGCTAGAAATGTTTATAGAAAAGGAATCTAAGTTCTTTTATTATCAAGATCTACGAGGGTAGAGTGAAAGTCACGAGCACAAATATCATTTAAAAAAAAATATATATATGTTTTATAAATAGTTCTTACATTCCAACCATTACAACACGTTCTGGTTAAAACTAAATACTAATGCCATCTAATGACAAAAACAGAACAAACTTTTTAGGCTACCCAATAACAAGATGATTTTGAATAGTTCCCTTAATAATTATTCAATTATGCAGCTAAATCAGGTAATTTGAATTTTCTTCTAAGTTTGTACAAATTTGAATGACAGACATTTTAGATACATTTTTTTTTGCTTAGACCGATTTAAGATACTAAAATAAATTACATTTTATTTCTATTTATCAAATTCTGTGTGTACTTACAAAAAATGTATTTATTTTATTAGTAGGTACAAATCCAGAGATCAAAAGGGAAACCCAATTATGTATAGATATATTTATAAAAATGAATGACCTTTTGGAAGCAGTAATAGATAATAGTTAAATGATATCTGTGCCCATGGTATATGCTAGTATCTAAAAAGGAGAAACAGGTGGGCAATGACAAAAGGTTACCTGTGTGCCAGCAACACTTGGCTTTCACTTTTGTTCTCCATATCACACATAGGAGAATGTTGTGCGTGATGCAGAAGGAAATACTAACAAAATACTCAAATCTCAATACTTAACATTTGTTGCTCAGCCTTTTTCTAGAAATAAGATAGAAAAGCCCAAAATACAGTTTTTATAGGTTTTTAAAAAAAAAAAAAAAAAAAAAAAAAAAAAAAAAAAAAGAAAAAAAAGTTTTTTTTTCTGTTATGAATGTGACAGTACAAGGTACAAAGACGAAGCAAAAACACAGGATACACATTGCTTCTGTCACTCCACTTCAAAAACAATTCTTATAGTTATAAATTATTAGGTTGTTACACATGAAAGGTCTTCTTTTTTTTTTACACCAGAGAATAATGCTAAACGTGAAAGATTTACTAATATAATTGCACTTTGTTTTGCAGATTCAATGTTAGATATAATTAGTTATTATTGGAGATTTTTGAGCCCTTAACAGTAATATTGTCTACCCAAGAAGATAGACAATTTTCAAGTACGATTTCAAATTATGACATAATGCTGATCAAACTGCTTATAACAACAAAGCATTTAGAGTGGACACTATTACAGTGTGAACTGTTCAGTGTTGGTTCAATAGGTTTAGGTCTGGAAATATAGATACCAGGAGGTCCAAACCTGTACTTAATTAACAACAGCAGTGGCCAACGACCCATGAACAATGGTTCAAACACTTTATGGAGACTTTAGGACTTCAACAGTAACCATGTCAATTCAAAACAATAGGAAGGGTTAAAAAGTTGGAAAAATGTGTTCCACATGAATTGAATGAAATGCTACATGACAGTGCCAAAACCCTACACCTCTCAGCTGACTGTGTCTAAGCTCAGAGTACAGCATCCTCCATATTCACATGACATTTCTCTTACAGATCATCTTTTCAAGTATTTTAAATTTCATATATGTAATAAAAGGTTCATGTGTGCGCTTTTATTGGATTGGTGACCACTAAACCTAAATAATTTTATAGGAGATGGCATATTATCATTAGGCTATTGTTGGGAAAAGCTTATTGCTTCAAATGGGTCATATTTTGATTAAATATTTACTGCTTTTTGTTGTTTATATCATCCTTCATCTTACTGTTAAAAAAAAATGACATTTCATATATAACCACCTAATAGAAAAAACAAGGAATGATTTGCTCCTCCAGGAAATTTTGAAAGAGATGCTTCAATATGGCATTTAAATACTGCCACTTGATTGTTTTGCACAAGTAACTGAATAATCACAAAAATTGTTCCTCAATACTGAAAATTTCTACCAAAATACCTTTCAATGAAGTTATGTATTAAATACAAAGTATCACATGGTTAAAGCTATTAGTTGACAAAATACCCAGTGACAATAGTAATGATCTATTTTATCAGCAACTGCAAGAGTTGGCAAAGAGATAATCATATTTCAGCCACAACATTTAATCTAACATTCAAACCAGAAATTCAAGTCAATTTGTACATTTCATGAATGAACTATGTTGCTATTGGTATTTTATTAATTGTTGACAATGACAATTCCATAACTGTAGTAACATGGCAATATGAAATTTTTTATACAAAAACTTCTGTATGCAGTCACGGGTTTATTTTAACCTGTTCACTGCCAAGTATATTTTTTAGCGTAACTCCTGTGCCAGACTTTCTTGTCCGCGGTACTGGACAGACAACCTGCTAAGATGAGTTATCTTATTTGTGGCAGCGAAAATGTATTTGACCTATTTATATGAAAAAACGATCAGTACATGCGCACCAAGTTGTACAAACTTTCGCTAGTTGTCATATCACCAAAGTAAATATGCAAATTTCCTTTGTTCACACAAGGAAAATCTGCCATCTTGTGAAAGAATAACACATTATCATGTAAGAGGAGTTAATCTCGTCAGTGGCAATGGACTGACGACTTGCTAAGATAAGTTGTCTGTGATAGCGAACAGGTTAATACTATCAACTTATAGCATTAAATGTAATATTTGTGGATCTGATCATGATTTGTCATTCCATTAGAGAGAACAAACTTGCTCAGCAAGTAAATAGGAAGTGAAAAGCAGAATAGACTATACAAAAAAAAAAAATGATATGGTATGTGATTATCAAGGTGTATAGAGTTTTGCAGAGTCTTAAAAGTAACTAAGAGAAGGGATCAATTTTTGTAGATTTTTAGTGAGCACACAATTTACAGTGCCATAAGAACATTTGATGCTTGGATCCATGAAGATATGAGAGTTACATATATAATTGAAGATTACTAGATGCAACAAGTTCCTAGCTGAAACGTAGTAACCAAGACAAAAAGGTGAGGATACTAGTCTAAATGATTTATTGAAAAAGAACATAATAGTTTATTACCTTACATGAAGGTGCAAAATTAAACAAAAAAAATAACAGAAATTAGAGCTGCAGTAATTTTTGTGATGAATTATTTAAGATATTTACTTAATCAAAAATAAAAGGTGTTTTGCTTCCTTTCTAGAGAAAGCTTAGATAAATTAGCCATGTTTTTAATCTTTGAACATATGTATCACTTGTTGAGAGCAAAGTTTTAAATATTTCAAAGTCACTATAAAACAAATTATCTTTCCAGGTCTTACAATTGAAAGTAGTTTATACAATTATAAACATTCTTTATAAATAAACATTGATAAAAATGTTTGCTGCTTTTTATCTTCAAGAATTTTATAGTCAAATGTTTTATAAACAGTTTGTGGATGGAGACACTAAGTAATATTTATCAAAGCAAGATATATTTCAAAGCTTTTTGTTCTATGAAATGATTGCCTAGCTCATGTATAGGAAAGTTAAATTATTTAAAAATTAAAGTTTACTTTAATATGTATTAAAAAAGTGTTCTTTTAGAAAATCCGATACATGAAGATAAACAGAGTGAATTCAATATGGTTTTCAGAACAACTTTTCCAGTTTTAATAGATTAAGGATTTTACACAAATGTCTCAGTGGGAACAAGTTTATGCTAAAAAAAAAAAAAAAAAAAAAAAAAAAAAAAAAAAATTCTAAAAGAAGCTTGAATAGCCTCAGCCAAAGTGCAAATCTGAAGATATCATTTTCACCTAAAATGACCCAATTTTATCTCCCTGTAAGGTAAAGGACCAAAAAAATAAAAAATAAAAAACTTACAGGTCGAACCACTCATACTCTAAATACTCAGAAATATCCAAAGCATCCGAGAGAGTTGAACTATTTTGGGATGAATCTGAGATGGAGCTATCAGCACTGGTATTAAAATGAACACTGAAAATAGAAAGGAAATACAGCAATCAGAAAAGTCTCACAGACAAATGCAATACATTGTTTAATTAAATAACTATGGAAATTAATAGCCACATAAATAGCAATCATTATTTTCACCATCTCTTACTCAAAATATGAATTTTCACAATTATAAGTCATTGTGCTTTATATCCACTCTAATAATGAACAATGATTTTCTTGCTTCACTGGTTGTAACATGGGACTCTCCCACTAGGGGGTAAAAGTTTGCTGAAAAAATATTTTCTGCTCACCGTTTCAAACTATGCAATATTCCCGGTAAACGAATTTTGTATTTCTTAAAAAAAACAACAAAAAAAACGGTCTCACTCCAAATATATCCATTATTTTTTTTATTTTCTTCCCGCTGGAATTAACAAGATGATTTTTAAAAAAAAACAAACAAACAGATCAGGACAGACATATAGCAATGATCAGCAAGCCAATCTTGCTGGCTGTAGATAGAGGGTTTGATTATTATCGGATCTTCCGGTATAGATGGTCTGATACTAAGTTACTATCTAACCTAATAATGAACAGTGTGATTTTCTTTTTGTGGGTCATAATACTGGACTATTTAAAGTTTTGCTAAAAACATACTTCCTACCTACTGTTTCAAACTACACACTTAACTACTTAAACAAATTCAGTATATTTTTTTATACTATATATAAAAAAAACATCTCAATCCAAATATATCCGTGAATTTTTTTCAACTGGGATTAACGAGTAGATCATGTGAAAAAAAACTAAAAACAGTTCAGGACAGTCTTCATATAGCAATGATCAAGCTAATCTTGCTGGTCATTGTTAGTGGATTTGATTCTCATTGGATCTCCCAGTATAGATGGTCTGATACCAATTCATGAAAATTTACTATATTACTTATATAATGAACAGTGAGTGATTTTCTTGGTTTGCTGTCCATAACACAGGACTCTCACTCAGGTGTAAAAATTTTGCTGATAAAAGTACCTCCTTCCGACCATTTGAAACTATGGACTCTACAATTGAAACAAATTTGCTATTATTTATTCTTAGAAAATAGTTTCATAGAAATTCAAATATATCCACGGGTATTAACTAGTATTTGAAATAAATGAGGTTATAAAAAGATCATTTTAAATAGTAAAGAAATTACAATTTGACCTCAGGTCATTTTCCGACCAATCTCTGGTTCATATACAAAATTTTCTCCTTTAACTTACGAATGACAAATTTTGTTATAACCTTTTTTTTTTAACCAGTTCTAGCATTTAAAAAAAAAAAAAAAAAAAAAAATTATTATTTTTAATAGTAGTAGTAAAAAACATGCACGCATGCATAGACAGTGTCGGCCTCATCTTTCATTTCTTTCAACAGTTGGGCTGCCCCTTTCTTTTTGGCACAGCGATTTTATACTTAACAAGCAAACTGTTTACATTATACAACACACTACATTCACTGTGGTCATTTGCTTCCTTCCTTACCGTCCACGGGTTCAATATGTTGTGAAGGTTGCTCTCGCAACTTATTGGCTTAAGTCTAAACAGACGTTAAAGCTTTTGCTTTTAATCAGAATTCTTTGCTTCATGATACTTTACTGTTTCCCAGAAGTATGGAAATCTGTTTCTTTTTCTGATTCGTATTTTATACTTTTCATTTTTTTTTTTCTATTAATATTTCAGGGAACTATCCGCATACTTCAAGGATTATTTCCGTAAGACGGACAGGAGGTAAACAGCCCAGTTTAATATATAACACGCTGCGTTATACCGAAGTTTGCAAACGCGGGTGGAGCCTGGATATTTTACTAGCTCAACAGTAGCTACATATAGCTAAAGATTACCTACATTTAGCTCCACATTAGGTAGATCTAGCTCCTAAATTCACACATTAAAATTGGGGTGGGGGGGGGCTGTATTGCACTTGGTTAGATAAAATAAGCCACCATACCAACACACACCCACGCTAAATTAACACCTGAAAATATGTTTTTTCCGATCATGACTGACTAAATTCTGGATGTACCGAGGATATTATGGAATTTACACAACTTTCTGTCTTTATAACGCAATCTAGACTTATTCCAACTTTAAACCATATTGGCATGGGCAACGCCGGGTATCCCTGCTAGTGTACAAATAAATGAATAGAGCAAAAATTTTAAATTTCAAAACTCAGATCCGTCAATTATGACGGAAACAATATTTGTTTAGTCAAAAATGTAAACAGCCTTAATCTGCTCAGAAATCCTGTGAATACACAAAAGTAGGATTTTTTTAACGACTATCTTTATGCTATTTTCTTGCAGTTATAACCAAAATTAAACTTTCAAAAGAAGATATTTAAATTATTCAAGACTGAACCACGAATGGAAAACCGGCAAATGGCAAGGGATAAGCATGAGAAAAGTGACAAAATTCCTCAGAAATAAATGAACCATCCAGCTTAGGTTTTGCTAAAAAAATTTTTTACAAAAATTTTATGTTTGATTAAATTATAACTACCTTTTTATATATTTTTGTAACAAACAAAACGAAAATAAGAACTTTTTATTTAGTTATCTACAAAGTTATTGCCTATTTTTCGTTGAAGGTACCTTGGCCATTTTCAGCATTTTAAACCATTAGTGTAAACATCTGCTTTAGAAGCTGGTTTCTTTGGAGAAAAGATTTTTTTCGGTTTAAGAAAAGATTTTGTAAATAATTTGTTCTTGTTTGCTTAAAATATGTTATGCCGAATTTTTAAAAAAAAGAAAAAAAAAAAAAAAAAAAAAAAAAAAAAAAAAAAAGAAAAGGTTTTTAATTTGATACATACATACATATAAATAATTTCTAACAAGGTCTTAAAAGGAGAAGATATTTACACCTTGCAATCCGGTAACCTGTCAGATAGAGAGGGTGTTTGTTTATCAGTACTCATTTGCCTACAATTAGAACATGGGGTTTGTTACTCAGTAATAGTTACATATAGTGGAATGCAAATGTCCGGGACGCATTTGACTGGGATGTAGTTGTCCAGGACACAATTGACCTGTCACTGTATATGATGATTAATGCTCAAACAAAGAATTCAATAATAATCCAATCTATCTCAGATAATGCTGGATATCCATGCATGTAATTGTGCATATTCTTTTTAAAAAAACTTAAAAGACTTATTATAATGACCTCTTGAGGAGATTGTGCTTAATATTACCAGGATTGAATTGGCATTTTACTTTAAAACAAAAATACATTAAGCTGAGAAGTTATAAAATTCCATGACTGTAGCCATTGGATATCATTGATTTGATAAGTATAATCACCAAGCTCTTTGGCAAGTAAACCAAAGACTTCCAACATTTGAGAAAAGTGAAGACCTCTTGACTGACTGCTCCTAGATTTTTTAATTGAGATACAGTACACCAATATACAAATGAAAATAGTTCATTCTAAATACAAATACAGTCAGAAAATAAATTTAATTCAATACACTACTTGATCAAGTGTAGAATTTCAATGAAAATAGGTTATAATTTGAAAATGATAAACAAAATGTTACAATAAAAACATACTCACATAGGTAATGAATCAATAAATTTGTAATTACATAGATTTTAGAGGTTTCCCCCCCCCCCAGTTTTCTGGATGTGTAGTATAGTGTCAATGTATCTAAGTACTGTGTCATTAAGTTCACTAGTGGTCAGACAGTAATATAAAGCCAATAGGCTGACTGGAGTGAAATAGGATAATAACTTAAAAATAGACGCATCAATACATTTCTGCTTTATGCAGAGCATAATTAGAGCAAGAGAGAGTCAAAACCTAGAGCTGATTTGGAAATGGACATTTAATATAGTGAAGTTAGACAAAAATAAGTATTGTTTAGCTTAGACAGATGTACATAAACAACTTGGATTAAAATGCTTGAAAATGAAAGAACACCTGCAGTATTATAGAAAGGTTGCAGGTCTTAATTTGTTTAAATGAATAACAATGATTGAAATTCAGAATCCAAAGAAGAAATTATAATCTTACATATTAATCTCCCAGATATCATTTACATATACATACACACACACACACAATAGTATTAAAATTTTAACACTATATGCCAGGAGGACATTTCCAAAACAGCTAAACAGAACTTGATTTGGATTTAGATATCATTTGGGAACCCAATAAAGAAAAGGATCATTACAAACATAATTCAACTCATGACAGATTAGATTTGAACTTAGTTCTGAGAGTATAGACTGATCCCTCAAAATATTAGAACTAGTTAAAAGACCACTGTATCATCAGTGAAGATGGTTATTTAAATGGATATTATCTCATTAAGGAAACTTTTCAGGAACATGAATAACGTACTTAATACTAGATCACAAAAAAGCTTTAAGGACCAACAATAACAATTACGGCAAAATTCAAGTTTCTTCTGTTTTTAAGTTGGTCTGGCTGGCTATGTATGTATCATGCATACAGGCTGCACCAATGAAGCGAGAGGGCTGAAAATTTAACATTTACTCCTTATTATGTCTACATAAAAAACTTGTTTTTAGTGTGTGTGTGTGTGTGTGGAGGGGGGGGACTCAATTTGCAATGTAAGTTTATGCTGTATTGGTCCCTTAGTTTGTGTCTGGCAGCATTCACGCTTGTTTTTTTAAAATTCAGACTTTTTTTAGTGATCACTGCCCAACAAAAGGTGAGACAAGTAACTTATTCATTGATAACTCCCTTTTCCAATTTTTTTTAATTGATCACCCTCAACATGGCATGCTGCCAAAAAATGTTGGTCACATGACAGTTTCTATTGAGTGAGTAACCAGACCCATATATTTTTTTAAACTTCTTTTCAACAAATCACAATAGGCACTAGCTGACATTAACAAAATCACGATGTTAGTGATTTTTTGGCTTAAGATCTTAAGAAAAGTTATAAAAAGATATCTTCCCAAGATAGATACTTGATAAACTAACTGATTTAGAATGTTTTACTAGAAACTTCATCACAAGTCATTGTATATTTAAACTGGTGTAGCTTGTATTAATTCAATAACCATTTCATATAAATTTTGTTCAGATAAAAAACTAAGTATAAAATCTATTTGTAAATCAAATTTACTTCCAGTTTAAACTGATTAATATGAAAATATTTTTAATATCTATAGTCCAAAAGATTATAGTTTTAGCATTTTTACCATAATATTCTGCTCTTCATATAGCAAATACACTAACTACAATGAACTCATCTAAATTTGATTCAGATGTATTTTTCTGAACAATCTGGCACAACAACATATACCAAAATTATGTAAAAGAAAAAAGTCTTATTCTTCTTATGAAGGCAGGTCTGTTCTATCCTGACACACCCAATTACTAGTCACATGTGTATTATTAGACTAGCAAACAACAACACCCACAAAGATGCATCCCATGAGAATATGGTTATTTTTAATCTCCAGAAAACTTTCTATTTTTTTCAGTTGGGATCTGAGCATTGCAAATGAATAAACATACATATGAAATATAGATGCTATATAATATATATAAAAGGGTGCTTAATTGATAAGAAATTTATTTAGTGGTAAACTAGGGTTTTAGATTCAAAACCATTTTCTAAATTTAATTCATTTGGTATCGCAGTTTTGATTGCTCAGAGCGCCAGTTAGCTATCTAATCTTTTGATTGGAAATAACATTGGTCACTTAATCCTTGAGAATATTCAAACAGAAAGTCAAAGTTTTTTGCAGAATATTTGTACTAAACAAGATTAAGATTAATGCAAAAATTCCTTCCATCATTTAGATACAAAGTTAGAATGAGGGTGTAGCAAAGAGACTATACCAACAGTTAAGTTATTTATAATTCAAATAATTATACTTTAAAAATACCTAAAAGGATTAACAGACAATGAGGAAAAGTTTAACATAAATACAAAATTCAGCATTATTCCTTACTGCAAGTGATTTGTGTTCATACCATAAAGCCTGGTAATATCAAATACAAAAGAAATTTTTTTTCAGAATGTAAAAAAAAAAAATAAAATAAATAAATAAATAAATAAAAGTAAATATAAGCTTAAATAAAAAGATTTTTTTCAAAAAACGGATAAAAAGAAACAATCTAGAGAAATTCATGAAAATGAAAAGCTTGTGAAGTGAAGTGAAAATAATCAAAACTGGCAAAATGGAATTTATTTTGAAAGAGTAACTCAAATTTTCAAGGAAATTTTTTAATTATGATGATTATTGCACAAATATTTGAAAATATATAGGTAAACATGATTTATTACCACAATACCTAAACGATAAAGATTTCATTATATAATTTTTGCCTTTAAGAAATAATGAAAACTTGTGACTATAAATAAATCATCTAAAAATAAAGACTATAAATACATCTAGTCAACAAAGAAAAAATCTAGATCTAGATCGATGAAAATAAAGAAAAAAATATGTATGTTTTTAAATCAAGCTGTTTTACCTACATACAAGCAATATTATGGATTCTGTCGGAAAAAGAAACTTGTCAATAAAGATGATGTAGGTCTTCTTTAAGTTTTTGTACTCTTGTAGAACCTCATTGGGTAAATTTAAATGGATTAGGTAGAAACATTGCTGTTAAAGTTCTATGATTAATGGACAACACAGCACAGAGAACATGTAATAGCTTGATTCACCGGTGATAAGACAGCAAAGTAAAAAAGAAACTAATTCACAAAGCGGATTACTTAAAAGATTGATGCCTCAGCAAGGACAGCTGCCATAATTATCATTAATAATGTTCATACTGACTTTTGTCTTAAGTTCACATGCGAGGAAGTATCTATACACAGATAAGACTAGAACAAAAGCTCTAAAATAGAGCACTTGTGGGTACATTAGATTATGAAGAGCTGAAATGGAATATATCTTCCATACTAACCAGGGCTTTAAGGGGGGGGCAATGCAGGCTCTTTAAGCAAGCTACTTTGTAAAATCTGAATGGTATAAAAAAACATAATATATCTTCACATTATTTATATTTAGTCATTCTTTAACAGCAGCACATAAAAAAAAAAAAAAAAAAAAAAAAAAAAAAAAAAAAAAGAGAATTTCATTTGTACAAGTTAAGTAAATAAAAATAACTCACCCACTAAAACAATGAAAGATAAGCATAAGTATATATTGTAAAGTATATGTTATTTAGTTTGAATTTGAAAGTGGATACATTTTATTTTCAATTATCAAAATAATTCTAGAATGATTAAAATGTAATTGGATAAAATGTATCCAATTTCAAATTAAAACTATGTTCCCTATTAGGGTGCCATTTTTTATTGACTAAATCATTATTCTTTGTGAAGACTAGATTAAAACTTCAATTCAAAGAAATGATACATTTTGATAATTCAGACAGAACCCTTTATTTCCATTAGTAGCACATTGACAGACTTGAAATTCTGCATTACCCTAAAGTTTAGCAGGGGTTAGAGTTGTCCTTTTTTTATAAATAATTTAGAAAAATGTCAAACTGATCCTGAGTACAAGTAATGTCCATTACCTGCTTTGAATAGAAAGTCAATATAAGACAGTTTGAGTTAAAATTTTGCTAAATCTGATACTTTAATAAAATTTAGAATATAAGACTACATGCATGCTATAAAAGGTAATAGTGTAATCACTGATGCCAACTTAAATTGTTGCCAGGAGGAATACAGATTTCAGATCTAATTATAGAACTCTTAACTTATCAGTCAATATAATACTTTTAAAATTAGAAAATCACTCAGAGTGCATACCTCTGCCAACGCCGGGGGAAGTAACTGTGCATGGATCTACCACATAATTTAATCACTTCTTAATTGTCCATCCTTCCACAAAAGGACAATAGACTACGAAGGGGCGGATCCATGCACAATTACTGCCCCATCGTCGTAGTTATGTACACACTATATAATATCGCGAAAAGTTCATGTCTGTCCACACTATCTCCAAAAGTTCAATGAAATTTTGTGGAAGGGTGGACAATAGGCTATGGAAGAAGTGATTCAATTATGGGGTGGATCCATGTGTGGACAGACGGAAACGACCAAATACATATACCTCTCTAACTTTATTGGCAGAGGCAATCTAAGGAAGGTATTGAAAGATAAATATGCAAAAATGAAAATTTCAATATTCTACATAAAAATTCATATATTAGAAATTGTTTTGTATATATACACGCACACACACACACACACACACACACACAAACACTTTAGAATTTTATTAGTTATGTTTTTTTCCATACATGTTTCAGCGGATATACATCGAAGTCAGTATTTTTACAGTGTTGGTGATATGCTTGCAAGCACAGAGATGCATTTTTTCAACTGTTGGAGTAATAAATAAATATATATATATAATGTAATCTATCTACTCTTGAAGTAGAGAGGAAATTGTATGTGGCGGGGTAGGGGTATAATTGTCCCTAGTCATCTTACATGTGATGAGAATAGCAGCAAAATCATACACCAATTCCAATAATGATTCACACTTAAGGAATTCTCAACCACCAGCAGCAGCAGCATTTGAATGGAGAGGAAGGAGATAAAGGGGGCGGAAGGCAAGGGATAAAGGAGGCAAAAGCCAACGGATCTCAACATGTAACAGTGTTGCTATCAATAATCAAGGAAGAATTTAAAAGCAAAAAGTATGCGAAAAATGCGTGCCTCACATTTCTAAATATTTAAGGGAAAAAATAGAGGAAAACTCCAACTACACCAAATTATTCAACCTGAAACACTTGAAAAGCGCAATGTATATGCTTAAAAAATATTCGTTTGATTTTAAGTTAACTTAAATACTATATTAAATTCTATTATAATTGATTTTCTAAATACAAATCAGTAATATTTTTCGTTCAATAAGATAATGGCGGAGAAGTCTTCGAATAAGATTAAACCCCCCCCCCCAAAAAAAAACAAACAAAAATACTAAGACAATATCAACACTCACACCTAAAATTGAATCACCCCCCCCAAAAAAAAAATATATATATAATTCTTAATGAGTTAACCACCAACGCATAATAAAAAATGTGATCTAAACAAAAATTAACCACATAAAAATAAACGTGCTCGGTCCAAAGGATAAACTAAACTTGTTGTTGCCTATATAACCGACATATCCAACCCAAGGCTTTATGTGCACTACAAATAAAACAATAATACACTAACATTGAAAGGAAGAATTATCAGCTTGTTCTTAAAATAAAAAGCTGTTAAATCTGTTATTTAATGCAATATCAACTAGACTGGGGAGGTGGGGTTCAAGACACAGGCATCATTTGTTTTGTTTATATAATAAGTCGACCTTAAACCTACAAAACAGGTTCATAGTAGTTGGTAATCCTCTTAGTAGCTGGCTTACTACCATCATCCTGCTATCTTGGCATATTAGCAGCAAATGAAAAAAAAAAGAATTCCGTGTGGGTTGCATGTGCGTGTGTGTAAAAAAAATATATAAAAGTACCCATCATTTAACTGACAGAATTGTTTTGTGGTGTGACCAGTTAAATTGCCCGTAGACTCACTCTTTATGTGCACTTTTCTTAGTATCGTTGAATTAAAAAAACAACCATAAACATTGTTTTTCACGTAACGCTATGGAAATAAGCAGATCACAGGCAAGTGTTTACAACACGAAGTAAATTTCTAAGTACAAATAAATTCAAACATTTTATTATTTATTTTTATTATACCCGGGACGTGAGTTAGAGTCTTACCGAAAAAGCTATTCTTTATTTTTGATCAACGCTGTTTAGTGTTTACTCAACTCACCACTGTCGTATAGTGACAGCCTGTGTAGAGTTGCGTTAAACAAAAACAAAAAACAGCAATTATGAGGAAAGTAAATAGTACTCAAAATTAATAAAATTTAAACATTTTAAAATTATTTTAAAACTAAGGAAGGACAGGACTGGGTTCGTATTTTCATTTAAATTTATATTAATGTTTTTAATACTATTTTTAAAAAAAAAAAGAATTAACTTTTCCTGGCATTTTTCTTTTATCGTAGTGACCGCGATATTGGATTTGTTTTTAGATGCAAATCTAGCGGCATGGAACTGGAAGTCTAAAAACAAAATATCACAAACTGAAATTAGGTCCGTTTTACTCCGATTCTACAGTAAAAAAAAAAATAAAAAAAATAATATACAGTACACCACAAGGGGGAGCGGAGAATTACCTGCATGTCGTGCACTACAGACAGGTGTCTTTACACATTGTACTACAACATCAACACCTATGCTAAGTCATGCAGGAACAAAACAATGTCACCGATATATTTTAAATTCTTAACGAATTTACATCCAAGATTGTCACGTGATTGGATATTCAAACCACGTGCACTTACTACATTAATAAAAGCAAAAGAACGAATAATGATCACTTGAGGAATTCCAATCAACACAGGTAGCAGCAGCAAGTAAAATCCAAAGTTAGGTAGAAGTAGAAGAAAACAACGTAACGTCAGAAGGAGAGAGATGGTTAAAAAAATAAACTTTCCTACTTACCGCAGCTTTTTCTTTGAAGTTTTTAATTTACGTTTAAATGGTTTTAAAATACTAGAAATATTCATATTTGAATTCAGAATAAATAATTAAGATAAATCCATAGAGAAATGACAATGGTCTAGAAAGAATACAAAACCAGGCAGATCCGGCGCATTGCAGACATTCATTCGAATGGGTGAAAGTCGGATTACAAAGACAATACGATTGGTTAACAGTTCAAGTTTTCAACCAATCACAGCTGCCGATACAACGCCCGGTACATGCGTGCAACAGAGTTAAAAATACCTGCGAGTGTATTAAGTCCCTCTTCACTGACATTGCACAGTGACAGACAATGTTATCAAAAAGAACATCTTGAAAGCACAGCACAGTATAGTAGTCTACAGATTGGGCAGCAGCTTCAGTTGAAATTCATCAGGACTTTCTAACGGCCTAAAAACTACAATTAAATAAGACCCGCCCGTTTTGTCTAATAACAACTGAGTTTGAATTCCCAAGAGCATCGTCCGTAATACTCTTCCTGGTCTTTATGGTTACTCCAATAAAAGCTAACGCCCATAATTTTAAAGTATGACCCTCCACCCCGCTAATAAAATAGTTTTTTTTTTCTGGCTGAAAGATACCCAAAATGCTGGGTCTTTATTATTACAAAAACCCTATTCTTAACTCTAACCTGTACATTTTTTTTTAGTTTAGTTCCAGATCACAAGACTGACTGTTCGAGTGAAAAAAAGTGTGGTAGACAATGCAGAAAACTATTCATCCTTGTTAAAATATTTTTATATAAGTTTCAGTCGAACCAAGACATAGAATAAAAAATATGCATTTCAAAAATTTATAAGATATCAGAATAAATCGATAAAAATGAAAAATATTTTTTTTTTAAATATCGAGTGAAAAGAATTTGTTTTCACAGATTAAAAGCCTGAATGATAATTAATCGAATAAAACTAAAAAATTTCCGAATAGAGAATTATTTTCCCTTTTCTTAATCCCAAAGTAAGAGTTCCATTCCAGCAGTTCCTGGATATTATTCTAAAAAAGGTAAATCTAATATCTCCAGGGATATATCTAAAAATCAACGAAAGCATCATTATATAAAATAGATAAATCATCAAACTAATAAAAGGTGGGGGTAGGAATCATATGGGGGAAAAAAAAAAAAAAAAAAAAAATTCTTTTTTTAAATTCGCCCTTTAATAAATAAATATTGAAAATTTTATTAAAATCGAATATGCTGATTTATACCAGATTTAAAAATAATTCCCATGTGTCGATTTCACTGAAATATGTCCTTTTTGTTAATTAACTACAATATGGAAATTGATGTAAAGTTTAATTCATTAGACCCTCCCCTTTTCACCGGGTTGGGGGGGGGGACAGGAGTTCCGTGTAGGGTTTTAGGTTTCATGTTGGGAACCAATGATAAAGACTGTCCTTTCTCTTGAACGGTCAGTCTTGTGATCTGGAACCCAACTAAAAAAAATGTACAGGTTAAAGTGTCAGCCAGTCCCCGCTGTGTGGATGGGATGCAGTGCCATTTAAGGCTGATCAAGAGAGGTAAGAAGGTGATTGTCTACTGCCTTGCACATAATGTCGTCCCATTTGTATTGTTTGGCTGTGGCATTCCAGGGTGTCAAGACCGGCCATGGTTCAGTGATGATGGGCTCTGGCGCAAGCAGTCCACGTTAGGTTCATTGGTCATTTGGAGAACTTTGTGAACGAGTGGGTGCCAGAAGGCCAGCTAAGCCACTGCTTGTGGGAGGATAGGAGAGCCAAATATTAAGATGTCCTCTTTTAGTTTCACCTTGGTCTCGAGAACTATTGCAAAGTTTGGTAAGTCAAAATTGATATTGATCACCTCTGATTTGGATGAATTGATCACAAGACCGATTTTTGATAGGGCTGGCACTACAATGCGGAGGTTGCGGTCAATGACGTTGACCAGTATTCCTAGGGTGGTGTCATCTAGATACCAGATGTTATGGAGAAATGTAGTGAAGAGTTAGGAATAGGGTTTTCATAATAATAAAGACCCAGCATTTTGAATCTTTTTCCTCAAGAAAAAAAATGCAATTTTATTTGGGTGTAGCTTTTGTTGGGGACTAATGAAAAAGACCCATGAATTTTATTAAGAGACAAGTTTCAACCAATGTAAATAAAAAAAATAAATTTAAAAAAAAAAATTAACATTTACAGCAATTGAAGCAGTATCAGTAATTTGATTATTCATGTTCATTGAATCAGTTTTCTTGCCATTGTTTTAACTTACTCAGGAAAAGGTATTGTTAATACCCTTGAAAAAATTCACTGATATAGTTGAATTTCAATCAAGTGTTACGGACAGAAAACAAAAAGGTCACACTGCACATTATATGAGTAAACTAACTTAGTATGAGTTGGTATCAAACTATTTATACTGGGAGATCCAACAACAAGTAAAATTAGCTTGCTGATCATTGCTATATGACATGCGTCCTGATCCATTTAAAAAAAAAAAAAAAAAAAAAAAAAAAAAAAAAAATCACTGTTACCAAAAGGTTTAGGTTATTTATGTGATCACACATTTATATGTATCTATCTCTGTATCCGGACTTCGTCCAGCACTAACTGTTCATAGTAGAAACTTGAAACCTTGGGTGTGCGCACGCACGCACTCCCCTTAATGAGTAGGGAAAATGCCTTTTGTCTTTTGAAAATTCCACTCCAAAATACGGTTTTAGTGGGGGGGTTCAATTTTCAATGTAAGCTTATGCTAAATTGGTTACTTGTTTGTGATCACAGGCCAACTTATTAATTGATCACCCCAACACAGCATATATGGGTGGCAGTGATTCACAATTTCATTTAGAATGCTAGTAAGACTGGTTTTTCATATGATTACTTAGCATAGTTTGGTATCAGACCATCAATAGTTTGAGATCCAATGAGGATCGAACCCACTTATAACAGCCAGCAGGTTTAGCTTGCTGATCATTGCTATAAGACATGTGTCCTGATCTATTTTTATCCTCATATTGAGAAAAAAAAATTCAAATATATTTCGAGCAAGATTTTTTTAAAGAAAAAACAAACACTGAATTATTTTACTGTGAATAGTGAATAGTTTGAAATGGTGGGTAGGAAGTATTATTTTCCGCAAAATTTTAAACCCCCAGTGAAAGAGTCCAGTGAACCAAGAAAATCACACTGCTCATTATTAGAGTAGATATAAGTCAACCTAAATTTTGAGTGGAAAACCTTAACTTTACTTACATAGTCATATATGCTTTAGCACTAATTGCTAAAAGAGTAAACTAATAAATAAATTTTAAAAAACCAAAAACAAACACCAAACAAATAAAAACATTTATGAAGAATTAGACGGAAGACATCTTACTTATATTAGATGAAAAACATCATACTATTATTCTGCTTGTCAAGCATATGACTGTCAAGCATATGACAGTAGGAAGAATGACTAGGAGAGAGACGGTTTTGGAGCTGGAAATTTGAATGAAGCAGACAACAGGCACCAAGACTGTTGTGAAACAGATTCTCCTCGTTCTTCATATTTGTTCAATATGTGCTGAAGTTTGGCATAGTAAACCAGAGTAATTTCTTATGAAAAAGTATTTAAAAATTTTTTCTATTATGAATCAAATAAAAATATTTATTTTATTAAAAAAAAAAAAAAAGTTGGAGTTAGGTAGTTTAAAAGGGTAGAAAGGGTTGTTAGGTAGTTTTATAAGAGGGTAGGAAAAGAGGAGAAAAAAGAAAGTTAGGTAGTTTACTAAGGGGATAGGAAGAGGGAGTGGGGAGAAAGGAAAGTTAGTTTAATAAGAGAGTAGGAAGAGAAGGGAGGAAAGAGGCAGTTTAATAAGAGGGTAGGAAGAGAGAGGGAAGAAAAGAAAGTTTGGCTAGTTTACTGAGGGGGTAGGAAAACTTTTGCACATGAAATTAATCCATGTTTGTATAACATTTAGATAAAA
>VCCN01000233.1:7150048-7167012 GCA_006491835.1 Architeuthis dux | reverse complement strand
GTGTGTGTGTGTGTGTATTGAACTCTCTTTGAATCAATATTACCTATATATATACGTATATGTACATGGTTCACGAAATACATGTATTGGTAAACAACAACCGAGTTCTTTTTTTATTTATATTACTACTCTGTGTGTGTGTATATATATATATACATATATATATACCCCAGAAAATGAGTACATATTACATATGCTCTGTAATGCCTTTTCTTTTTTTCTGTTGAAATTCAGCCTTAAAAACAGACATTTTAATAATAACAGACATTTGAATAACAGAAATTCATATCAAAGTAGTTCTGAAAGTGATGTTATAAATTTACATTAATTATAATAAATTTATTGTTATGTTATTAAATTCATTGTTATGTTATTAAATTCATTGTTATAAACAAATTTACTTTATAAAAAATCAATATGAAATTTATTTTCTAATAGAAACTGTGAACCAAAACAGTAATACACATAGGTTTCTTAAGTTTTTAAGTGGGTCTGACTGGTTATGTATGTGTCGCGTGTACAGGCTGCACAAATGGAGCTAGACGGATGAAAATTTAAACATTTACTCCTTATTATGTCTAGTAAAAACAGACTTTTTGTTTTATCCAAATTTTAGTAGGGGGGGGGGGTTCAATTTACAATGTAAGTTTATGCTAATTCAGTCCCTTAGTTTGTGTCTTGCTGTGTTCACGCTTAAAAAAAAGAAGAATTTGTACTTATTAGTGATCAAACAAGAGGCGAGAGAAGTAACTTATTCATTGATCACCCCCAACACGGTCATTTAGCTTAGTCAGTAAGTCAGCCTGGCAATCAGATGGTTGTGAGTTCAAATCACGGTAGGGGAATGTGAATTTTACATATCAGTTCACACCCCTCATTTTGGTGAGGATTGTTTGTGTTACTTTGTACTGGAATTTGACAATATCTATAATCTGTAATTTAAATATTTAAATATTTCGAGAACCGCTGATCCAAACAACTTCAAACTCGACACTGCAATGCCTGGTGTGCTGACTAATATATCTTGTAAATGTCAACTTCATACAATGGCCAGTTTCTGAGTTGTCGAGTAAATGCAGTGCATACACAGACAGACAGAGATTTCTTCAGTTGTAGTTAGATGGCATCCAAGATCATCAGAAATGTTTTTTTTCTGAAGACTCCTTATGGAGGTTAGGGCTGCATCGAGATTTCAGTAGAAAGTAGGTTTTACGGGATGGAGTTGCTAGCCCTCCTCTCAAGACGGACTGCCTTACAGGACTAATGGGCTCAAACTGCCCTGTTAATGATGAGAGAAATGGATTCATGCCTTTCCCAAGGGCATTAGTGTGAAGTGAATGTAAGTAGCCTCGACCAAAACTCTAACTCGGTTTGCCGAATCCATTTTCTATGCTGGTAACGCTATGCCACTCCACACCTACATAAAAAATTATTGCAGGCCAATTTTATTCAGTGTGATCCACATTTAGCCTAACAATATAAAATATAATAAGAATACAAGCCTGGCTGCTGCAGGGTCAAACTCCACTCTTACTCCTATTCCGACTGAAGATGATTACTGGAACTTTTCTATTGTATAATAAATAAATTTGTAGGTATGTAAGACTTGTCAGTTTGGCTCAGTCAGTAAGATAGCCGGCTATCCATCACTTGGTCGTGATTTCAAATCACGGTAGGGAAATGTTAATCTTATAAATGTTTTATTTATTAGAATGAAATAAGCCCTTATGTATTTCTAACATAAATTTTTGTAGATATGTAAGACTTGGTAAGAGAGCCGCCTACCAATCAGTTGGTCATGATTTCAAATCACAGTAGGGAATGTTAATTTTACATATCGGTTTGGTTTAACATGATGGCAGGCACAGACAAGTATGAGTTATGAGGATAGGCTAAAAGTGTTAGGGTTAACATCATTAGAAAATAGGAGGGATTGGGGAGACTTAATAGAAATGTTTAAGATTATGCATAGTTTAGAAGTAGTAAACCCTGATGTATTTTTTACTAGAAGGGGGTACAAGGGACTGAGAGGCCATACATATATAGTAGAAGTAGATTGAATATCAGAAAATTCTTTTTTAGCAATAGAGTGGTAGGACTTTGAATAGATTACCGGAATATGTAGTGCTATCAATAGATGTAAATGATTTTAAGATGATGTTTATTATACCACCGCAAAGGTTTAAAGCCCTAGACGTTGTGTAAATATGATTGTTATGATGTGTGCTTGTATATCCAAATTGTTTTGGTCTTTTTTTCACGCTAAAATAAAATGTTCTAAAAACAGTGACCCTTAAATTTGGTGAGGATTGTTCTTGTTCTTCTTGTTGTTACAGTAGAAAAACAAAGTCAACTCCAGACTTGGACTGGAGTTTGCCAATACAACTTTAAAGAAACAATAGAAAAGTATAGATAAATTATATCAAAGAAATAGGAGACCAATTCATTTAAATGAGCAGCTTTACACAAGTGACTTTGGCAGAGATCAAGATGTAGTTTCTGTTTTATCCCCTCACCCCACCCCGCCCCAATAAAGATATTTCTTTTTAAATTTCAGGCAACTTGAAAGAGCATAAACATCTTAGATATAAATATAACATAGATTGCACATGATTTTATTTCCCAATACATTTCTAACTGGACTTATAATAAACAGATACTACAGTTTCTGATCTCTGTATGTGAATGCACACATTCCTCTCTTTCTGCCACCCACCCCTCAAAAAAATGCTAGGGATAACTAGAAAAGATAGAAAAAGATCAATATGGATCAGAGAAAGGACTAGAGTGAAGGATATTATACAACTAATTAAGCAGCAAAAGTGGAGATGGGCCGGCCACCTAGCAAGAAGAGATGACAATAGATGGGGGGAAAAGACTAACCGATTGGTGTCCTTGGGACAGTAAATGAAGTAGGAAGAGGCCAGACACAAGATGGAGGGACGAGATAGAAAAGTTTGCCGGTAAGACTTGGCAGAGGCTAGCACAAGATAGGTTGTCATGGAGGGAGATGGGAAAGGCATTTGTCCAGCAGTGGACTTATAATGGCTGATGATGATGATGATGATATATATATTTATTTTTCCTTTCACCTGTTTTCTTTTCATTGTTCTCCTAGCTTTTTTATTTCCTACCTTTCCTCCTTCACCCCCCTCCTTTCCCTCATTTTCCCCAATTCCTTCCTGCTTTATATTATTATGTAGGTTTCTTGGCCAGAGAGCATAACTGATTCCAACTCAGAAAGGCTGGGGATCAGGCAGATACTGCACTTTGATCCTAAGTAAAAAAGAGTAACAGTCATAAATACAAGCAATCAGAATAATATTATTAATATTGTTTTATACAATACCAATATAGCAAGCCATTCTAGTTAATGTGACCGTAGGCCAAATCATTCTTATAACAATGCGTCAATTCAAAGTGAGTGACAAAAATGATTATACTGTTATTCTGCTTGTTTGTATGTACGACCATTACGCATTCTGATTATTATTCATTCTCCTTATATCTTTCACTCTTTCTCTTCCCCCTCCACATTCACCCTTGCAATGCAACGAACAAGGGTAAGAATGGAAGAGGATACCAATGCTTGAATGGGAGTAAAAGGGACTCAACCTTCACTATAACTGTTTCCCTCCCCACTTATCGTTACAATATAATGAACAATTGTAAGAATAGAAAGGGGAGCTTATGCTTGAATGGGAGCGAAAGGGGTAACATCCCCACCCATCCTTGCAATGTAATGAACAAGGGTAAGAATGGAATAAATTGTATATTTAAGGTTTACTTTACATAGCCTAATACATTTCTAACTGGACATATAATAACAGATACTACAGTTTAATGCTTGAATGGAAGCAGAATGGACTGTACCTTTACAATAAATGTTATTCATTCACTACTCCTCCCTCACAAATATGAAGATTAAAAATTAAGTTTTAGTAGTAGTAGACCATATGAATATAGACAGCAAAAGTAATCAATAAAAACAATAATAATAACAGATATATTAGTTTCATTTGCCTTTGCAAGTTATTATAGTTAATAGGTAATTGGTAATAGATTATATTAATTGCAGAAAGAGTAGATGTGGAAAAGTGACCTGGTTTATTCGGTTGAAAGTTCCTCATGGGACCCTTAAGGAACTTTCAAACAAATAAACCAGGTCACATAGGCATAGAAACCACCCTTCATTTCATTTCTACTATCCAGCATGGATCGTATCACTCTTCTGCAGTGTTCAAATGTCTTCTGATGAAGCTGCTAACAATGATGAAATGCATAAAGGTCTATCTTCATGATAATAAATATGTTTGAGACATAACACGCTTTTCTCAATCTTTCTTTTCCACCTTGTCTAATCACATCTACCATTCAGTCAGATTCCCTTAAATCCACATAACAAACAGAAATATATATATGCAAAAGTAATGATGATATCCTAATAGTCAACACCTGTAGAATTTCCATGGGTCCAGCTAGTACTATGATATTTCTTCTGAAGAACCAGTGTTGTTTTCAAGTCACTGGGGTGTCCAAGCAAATAACAAGATTAACTAGCATTCCAAGGGAAATTATGAATCACTGCCACTTATATATGCTTCTTTTTACCTTGTGAATTAAACAGTGGTGGTGGGCAATGATCACTAAATAGTCGAAATTTTTTAAAAAAACCTGTGAGAATGCTGCTGGACACAAACTAAGGGATCAATTTGGCATAAACTTACATTTTAAATTGAACCCCCCCACTAAAAAATCTATTTTGGGGGGGAATTTAAAAAAAAGCAAAAACATTTTCCCTACTCATCGAGGGGGTGTATATGTGTGCAAGATCTCAAGTTTCTACTATGAACGGTTAGGGCTGGCGAAGTCTGGATACATAGATACATATAAATGTCAGAACACATGAATAACCTAAACCCAGCAACAGTATTTAAACCATTGTTGTGGGTAGCGATGATTAAAAGACTAGCTTTTATTACAGCTTATCACAAGAATCCTAACAATCCTTTGGATTGAAGACTTAGTAAAAATAAAAATCAGCACTAATGTTTACCATGATTTAATTACTAAGTGCATCAAATAAATCAATTCAGCTCTTATATTTGTCTAATTTGTTTCTTAATTAGAATCCATCAACCAAAACTGTCACCAAAACAGTCAACATAAGTTTCTTCAGTTTTTAAGTTGGTCTGGATGGCTATGTAGTACGTATGTATCACATGCACAGCCCGCACCGATCGAGGTAGAGGGCTCAAAATTTAAACATTTACTCATTATTATGTCTAGAAAAAACTTTTTTTTATTTGAAAATTCCCCTCCTAAATAGGTTTTTAGAGGGGGTTCAATTTGCAGTGCAAATCTATGCTAAATTGATCTCTTAGTTTGTGTCCGGCAGCAATCATGTTTGTTTTTGAAAATTGAGACTTTTTTAGTGATCACTTATTCATTGATCACCGCCTTTTCCAATTTTTTAATTGATCACCCCAACATGGTATGCTGCCAAATGTTGGTCCCATGACGGTTTCTATTGAGTGACTAACCAGACCTGTTTGTCTAATTTGTTCCTTAATTGTTTTATTTTTTATTTTTCTGCGTGCGCTGAACCACAACCTTATAATTAATCTGTCAATTGATATTAATCGCATCTGGTCTCTTTCACTTTTGGAATTTCCAATTTAGTTTATTACAAAATCATTTCATGAAGATTGTATATTGTAACACTATAGGTTTGTTGCTGCTCAGATTGTGCCATTTTGTACTGCTGGCTTTTAGCTTACTTCCCAATGTTGTATTCCTTGACCCTTTCTTACTACTAAACTCTTACAGAACTGTCTGCCATATTGTCTTACAAGGCCCTAAGCATTTATTAAGAACTACTATATTGACACGGGATTTCCAGTTGTGGCTTCACCTCTCCATTGCACTTAAAGGGATAGCATCAAGGTCAGTCCCTGATGGCTGAGCGTCCCAAGGAGAAGCACTAAAGAAACTAGACAATTTCCATCCCTATCCAAAACGTTTGTTGTGGAGTCCCACTCTAAACTTCTGCTCTCGTGGGGAGGTGATTAAATACCTACTATAAATGCTTAACTTTTTTAAGCTAAAGAAACAGAATTTTCTCTCTGCCCAACATTTAGCTCCTTTTAGAATTGACTAAAATAATAATATGGACTTGATTTTCTTCTTAGACGTAATGCAATTTTTTTATTAAATTTCCACTCTTCTTTTCTAGGTCAGAGGTCTATTTTTCTTACCTATTAGAAAGAGATTTGGTTATGTGCTGAACAAACTATGTTACAATATTCTCTGATTTAAATATGGAGTTTTGGTTCATTTTAAGCTGAGTATACTGTCCAGGTAGGAAACTTTCAATAATATCAGAAACGTCAACCAAAACTGTCACCAAAACTGTCAACATAGGTTTCTTCAGTTTTCAAGTCGGTCCTGCTTGCTAGCTGGCTATGTATGTATCATGTGTACAGGCTGCACCACATTTACTCCTTATTATGTCTAGAAAAAAACGTTTTTTTTGTTTCTTGAAAATTCCCACTTTAAATAGGTTTTTAGTGGGGGGTTCAATTTGCAATGTAAGTTTATGCTAAATTGATCCCTTAGTTTGTGACACGCTTGTTTTTTGAAAATTCAGACTTTTTTGTGATCACTGCCCAACAAAAGGTGAAAGAAGTAACTTATTCATTGATCACACCTTTTTCCATTTTTTAATTGATCATTCCCAACATGGCATGCTGCCAAAAGACCTTGGTCAAGTGACGGTTTCTATTGAGTGACTGACCAGACCTGTTTGTATTTTCTTCAATTAAAATTAACATAAATTCAGATAAACATATTTTAGCTAAATGATATTTATTCCTTTCATTGCTGCTTTGTTCAACATGCTGCATAATCTAGCAAGAAAAAAAATTCAGTCTGAATTGAGTGATCATCAATAAAAAAAATTTCTGCTTTGCTTCACATTGCTTCTTGTTGCTTCCTGTTGCTTCACGTATTTTAACATGACTTGTGATATTCATTATAAGTTTAAGAATAAAATGTTGAAAAAAATAAGGTAATTTTTAAAACTGTAATTACAGTATTGCCTATAAATAAGTACACCCCTACCAATTTTTAATAAAAAGTTAATTTTCTTCTAAACCAAACATACCAGGATTTTATTATTTCTAGTGGAGCATTATACAATCAATACTGATATTATTGGGTATTATTTATTACCAAACTCTACAGCATTGAAACTCTGTTGCCAAAAATATAAAGACAGAATTGAAAGACTGCATACTGTTGGAGCGGAAAAACATTCCAGTGGCTGTTTGTGCAAATCTAGTGATGTCAGTAATAGAAAATAAAGGCGGCCACACCACATATTGATTTTAAATAACTTCTTTTGCAGGGGTATACTTATTTTTGGACTGCTACATATTCATATTTTTAGTTACAGAGTTTCAGTGCTGTAGAGTTATAATACCTAATAATATCCATTTTGATTGTATAATGCTCCACTAGAAATAATACAATCCTGGTATGTTTGGTTTAGAAGAAAATTAACTTTTTATAAAATATTGGTAGGGGTGTATTTATTTATGGGCGATACTGTATATACAATATTATACAAACGATTTTACTATGTTTGTGCAGGTTGGTGAAATGGTTTATGCTGTATGTCGATGAGTTCATATTTAAATAGTTTTTGTTTGCTTACTTATGTCTCCATGAAATACAAAAAGCAATCAGACCATTTTTATTTATCATTTTAGTATCAAATTATCAAAATAATATACATTTTTCAGACAGTATGAAGTGTCTGTTTTCCTATTTTTGAATAATTATACTTGAATGACAAACTTAATTATCAGATTCACTTTCACAAGATTCTGAATCAGGATGTTATGAACTTTGTACATTGACCTGTTCTGTTGCCAAAGCTGTATTATGTACTTTTAAATTGAACTGCTAAACAACTTGACATGTTCTGTTGCCAAAGCTATATTATGTACTTTTAAAATGAACAGCTTAAAAACTTGACATGTTCTGTTGCCAATGCTGTATTATATACTTTTAAAATAAACTGCTAAAAAACTTGAGAAAATTTGAGCTTTTAGCTCTTACTGGCTCTTAACATGAAGTTAGAAAATGAATAACAATGTGGTTAATGCACAGTTAATGGTTCCAAGCAGCTTTCTAAACAAAATTATGAGGAAATTTAGAAAAGAATAAGATAAAACTATGAAATTTTCACCAGAGTCCCATTAACCGTACATTTCAAGAACATTTTCTTTACTCTGTCCATTGCCAGCCTCTCATGATGCTGCACAAAGGGTTAGACTTCCCTGGTTTGGAATCAGAGTTGTTCATCTCCTAGACTGGTTTCCAACCAAGGCTGAAGAGCCCAGTATGCCCGCTATTTACCCATAATTGGGCAGAGAAGACCTGGATTCATGCCTTTCCAAAGGGCATTAGTACAAAGTGAATGCAAACCATCTCAGCCAGAGATTGAACTCGGTTCACTGATTCCATTTTCTGTGCTGCAAACTGTTAGGCCACCTCCTATTTGGCTATTTAAAAACCCCAATGCTTTTGTTGCTTTTAGTGTTTTTAAAAACATCAACAAACCCACAGGAAATGTAGCTTCCTTCAAACTTTTTCAATGAAAATAATAAAGAAGGCCGTAGTGTACTGTTGGAATCTGCTCTAAAATCTGACATTATTGAAAGAGTAATTATAATCACCAAAACTAGATCATATCATGCAATAGCCATATGTAAAATGGTTAGTGAGGTGTGGTCATTGAATGTCTAATAAACAAACTATTAAAATATTTACATAGATATGACGTAAGTAAATAGATATGATTATTTTACTCAGATTGACATTTAATAAAAACAGGTCTGGTTAGTCACTCAATAGAAACCATCACGTGACCAACATCTTTTGGCAGCATGCAGTGTTAAGGGTGATCAACTAAAAAATTGGAAAAAGGGGCGAACAATAAATAAGTTACTTCTTCAAAAAAGTCGAAATTTTCAAAAAAAACATGAATGCTGCCAGACACAAACTAAGGGAACAATTTGGCATAAACTTACATTGTAAAAAAACTTTGTTTTAGCCCCCCCCCCTAAAACAAAGTTTTTTTAGAAGCAGGTTCAATTTGTGTAAAAACAAAAACTGCATTGTTTCTAGACATAATAAGGAGTAACTGTTTAAATTTTCAGCCCTCTAGCTTCATTGGTGCAGCCTGTACGTGTGATACAAACAAACAAACAAACAGCCAGCCAGACCAGCTTAAAAACTGAAAAAACCTATGGTGACAGTTTTGATTAATGGTTTCTAACATGATGTAAGTAAATAGACACCATTAATTTACTCAGATTTGACATTCAATAAAAATGTACACATTCACAATTACTTAATTTACTATAAGAGCATAAGAGAAACAATCATACAATCAGTTTTAAATACCCCATACTTCAGAGGATGTAAATTGTCAAATTTTGGAAGCTGGTCAATCTAAAGATGGAATGAGTCAGTGAAGGGCCCCTGAGAGGGGGGTGCAGGCAGTGCATCGCACCAGGGCCCAGATGGCTGAGGTGGTCCGAGAGTTTATTGGGTAGAGCTGTGTATCGAAACTTTGAAGTCCATTAATATGTCCATTAATAAAATGGACTGACTCTATCGTTTACTGGTGAATGAATATAGTATGGCATGCTAAAAGGGTTATAGCAGATGAAAACAGGATGGCTGAAGGACAAGGGTGTTTGTGCAGTGTGTTGGGGGTGGGGGTGTGAAAACAGCTTTGCACCGCCTTATAAAATTCCTCTTGGAGGGCCTGTGTCAGGGTCCTCATTCAGGTTTAATAGGGCCATCAGGAAGGTGTCTTTGTACAATGAGATAAGAAATTGGAAGAAAAAAACTCCCATTGCAATGTGACAAAGTGCAACCAAATCAGTTTAAGAACAGCTATATAGTATCTTTATCAAATGGGTCATTATGGCAGAGCAATTAGAAGAAAGCCACTTCTCAATCCAGTCAACACTTTCTGAAAAAAATTCAACTCTAAAAATAATTTTAATTTTTGCATTTCAATAAATTGTTTTAACATTATATTTTGTTTTTGTTGGTCTTTGAGCAGATTTATCATGCAGGGATTTGTCCTTGCATGGATTCATCCTTGCGTGGATTCATTGTGCACAGATTTGTCAGTGTGAATTTGTCTTGCACAGAAATGTTAGGTCACGATACAAGAGAGAAGAAGAAGATACTTGCTGCCTCTATAATGGTTTGTGGCAAAACAAATGCTGAATGCTATTTTCAATTTTTGCCTTTTTTTTTCAAAAGGGGGAAAAGTGGCATCAAGCACACTTTTGAAAAGCAGGGAATACCTGTAAAGCAATTCTGATCATGATTTTTATTGAAAACAGTATTTGTTTTGTCGATGTGTTTGAAGGTATAGAAAATATTTTTTGACAAATTTCCTTGAAGATGAAGTATATTAAAGATATCTAGGATATAACTTTTTTTTAATTTGGGAATTCTTTTGTATTGCGGAACTGACATGTAATCTAATATTGATATGCACAAATTTAGTTAAAAATCCTGCACCAAATGAAAGCAGATTTTTTATAGCAATAATCTTACAGGTATATGAGGTCTGTTCACAAAGTATCTAGCCATTTTAATATTGAGAAAAATAGTTTACCTAGGGCAATGGTTTCTTAGTCCCCTTCAAAGTATTCCCCTTGGGACCTTACGCACTTATCCCAGCATACCTTCATCTCATGAAAGGTCTGAAATCTCCTACCTTTCCATGGGAAAAGCCAGAAATCGTAGGGAGCCAAATCTGAACTGTAAGGAAGCTGACAAACCTGGGTGATGCAATGTTTTGCCCCCAAACCCTGAACAATCTATTCACTTGGTCATTGTGAATGCGATGGTCATGGAGTACATAATTTTACTTAATGGCATCTCACTATCAACTGAGTAACTCCATGTGAGAGTGTCTATTCATGCTTGCGCAGTAAGGTCCCAATCTGATTGGTTACGTCAAGGCCCCACTACCAATTCTCAGGATATTCAAAAACAGATCTAGTATTTTTCAGAAAGTTCATATTGTTATTAATCATCGGTTTAGATTATTCCTGTGTTCATACATTTATATGAAATCAAATGATGGATAATTTTACATCCGACAGAATATGATAATAATAATGACATTTATTAGTTGAGAACCTATATTTGCTCACACCGGTGCCGGGAAAATATAGGTTCTCAACTAATAAATGTCATTATAATTATTATACATTTATATGTATCTATGTATCTGGATTTCGCCCAGCCCTAACTGTTCATAGTAGAAACTTGAAATTTTGTACACACACTCCCCTTAATGAATAGGGAAAATGTTTTTTTTTGTTTTTTGAAAATTCTCCTCCAAAATAGGGTTTTAGTGGGGGGTTCAATTTTCAATGTAAGCTTATGCTAAATTGGTCACTATATTGCGCCCACTTGTTTTTTGAAAATTCAGACCTTTTTTAGTGATCACAGCCCAACTTTTTAATTGATCACCCCCAACACAGCATATATGGGGGGGAGGGGCAGTAATTCATAATTTCCCTTGGAATGCTAGTATTTTAGTATAAGTGATAAAATTTCTGATAAATATATTACATGTTTCCCTATAGGCTAGGAGCTAAGACCACTTTATTTATGTTTTTGGATGCACAAGGTTTGATCGGTGGCCTAAATAGATTAAAGTACAAGGAATCCAAATAAATAAGTCTTACAACTGTCAGCCTGTGCATTCTGTGTGAAAATTGCAACGTTCTATTGAATATATGGGAAAAATCAGTACAAAGAAATAAACGAAAGAAATGAAAAATTATCTCTCAATCAAAAAATAATTACTGGATCTGCCACATTTAATTTAATCACCACTTCCTCATCATGTGCCTTGTCCTTCCACAACATTTCATTAAAATTCATTGAGAACCTTTGGAGATATTGTGGGGACAGAATATAAAAATGTATGAAAAAAAATGCAGAAATATCTCTCAATCAAAATCAAATTCCTGGATCTGTCCCAAAATTTAATCTCATCTTCTTACAGTATGGCTTATCCTTCCACAGAATTTCATTGATATTCATTGAGAACCTTTGGAGATATCATATGGACAGACAGGAGTGAATACTGAAATGTAGGAAGAAAAAAAAACGTGCAAATATCTTTCAATAAAAAATGAATTCCTGGATATACCCCAGACTTTAATCACATCTTTGTTAATACTTTCCTTACCCTTCCACGAAATTTCATTAAAATTCATTGAGAACTTTTGGAGATATCGTATGGATTGATTATGGAGTGAATACTGAAATTTATGAAACCAAAAATGCAAAAATATCTCTCAATCAAAACGAATTCCTTGATCTGCCACAAAATTTAATCATTGAGAACTTTTTTCATTGAGAACTTTTAGAGATATCGGACAGACAGGAGCGAATACAGAAATGTATAAAATATTAAAATGTGAAAATATCTCTCAATTGGTCATGAATCCTGGATCTGCCCTGAAATTTAGTTACTTCTTCCTTACCCCGTCTTTTACCCTTCCACAAAATTCCATTGAAATTCATTGAGAACTTTTGGCGATATTGTATGGACAGACAGAGGCGAATACAGAATGCAAAAAATTCCTGTAGTCCAGGAATTCAAATATGTAAGTCATATGTAATATGTTCATTTTACTCTGTGCAAGATAAATTTCTGTATCCGCTCCTGGCTGTCCATACGATATCTTCAATATTTAATGAATATTTAGTAACTAAATTTTGTGGTGGATCCAGGGATACGTTTCTGATTGAGAGATATTTTCACGTTTTAATATTTTATACATTTCTGTATTCACTCCTGTCTGTCTACATGATATCTCCAAGAGTTCTCAATGAACTTCCATGAAATGTTGTGGAAGGGTGAACCATGTAATGAGGAACATGTGATTACATTTTAGGGCGGATCAAGGTATTCGTTTTTGAATGAGAGATAATCTTTCATTTCTTTTGTTTTTTCTTCATACTGATTTTTCCTATATATTTGATAAAACGTTGCAATTTTCACACAGAATGCACATGCTGACAGTTGTAAGACTTACATATTTTGATTCCTCATACTTTAATCTAATTAAGTGGGTTATGACATGACAGCATTTTAAATATATCTTGACTTTACTTTAAAATATTTGGGAGGCAACTTAGGCTTCTCATTTAGCCTGTTTTACAAGTTTCTTATTCTATTTTCGGACATGTTACAGGTTAACATTCCAATGCAGAATACTGATAAGGAGCCAGCTCTTTTTTTTTCTCGTTTGTCCTTCTTCCGAATTACCCTAAATAAGCGCTTGATGATGTAGATGAATATCAGCGGAGACATTTTGTTTTATTCTGTCTGCTTTAACTTTTAACACTTGCCACTTTACAGAAATTGAATTATTGATAGTTTTAAGAAAGGTGCCATATTTTGTGATAACCACTTCTGTCAGCTGCAGGAATGACTTTAGTTTGGATATTATTTTTGTGGCAGTCTCTAGATATTTCATGGTGATTCTATTCAATATCAATAAAAGTACTAAATTTGACTAGATTTTACCTTCAACTTAATTTCAGTTGTCTTTTATATACAACTTTCAATTCGGGCTGCTGAAAGTAAAATCTAGTCAAATTTAGTTAAATGATGTGTTACAATTACTTCATCCAATAATAATAATAAAGATTGATCAATAAAAGTAGTTTGCTTACTTTGTATTACACAATGCAAAAAGAAAACCTCAACACAGAATAAAACTAGAAAGCATTCAGAGAGCGCATACCCCTGCCAACGCCATTGTCAGGGGAAGTAATTGTACATGGATCTGACCCAAAATTTAATCACTTCTTCTGTAGCCTATTGTTCACCCTTCCACAAAATTGAAAATCACTGAGAACCTTTGGAGATATTGTGTGGACAGACAGAAGAACATTTGGAGATAGCTGTCCAAATGATATCTACAAAGGTTCTGAATGAATTTCAATGAAATGTTGTGGAAGGGTGGACAATAGGGTAAGGAAACATTCACATAAGACGGCACCCCAATTTCTGCCTGAATTTCATAGTTTTAGCTCATATCGGTAGTTTAAGACAAACTCCCAAACTACCAAAACATCTATAGAGTAGTTTAGGTCAGTGAGCACCAAACCACCCATATGGTGATTATCCAATACAATGAATTAAATACCTTGAATCTAATACTAATAATAGTTATTGTATGGTGAGGGTGAGAACTGGGTTACTTGACATTTGAACTGTCTTCACCGGGAAACGATACTCCTGGTAAACAAATCTATTTTTCACTAAATCTTCAATAAAAAGTAAGCAATATTTTTCCAAAATCCAGTCAATTAATCACTGAATTAACTAATTTTCTTTGACTCAAAATTCTATGTGGTCAATTTTTAAAAATCAACTTCAATTTTTCTGATGACACACTAATCAGTCATGGTGCATTTGGTGTTTCTGGGTATTGAATATACAAAAGTATTTTTTCTTTTTTTTCCAACTAATGTTATGCAGTTTAAATTTTAGCAAAATTATACATTCAAAGAAGGTATTTAATTATTGCAATACATTTTGAAAGAGCTTTAAAAAATATGTGTAGTTAGCTCGTAATGGATTTTAGTGCAAAGTAAAAATTGTATACACTACAGCAGTTTTTTTCCAAACTGAAGACCCCCAGGAACCTTCACTGACTCACCATTATGAAAGATTGTACAGGATTTTGAGGTTAGTGTTTTTGTATTTGCAATCTAGTAGCAAAGGATCTGAGAATAAACACATCTGTAATGAGGGGTGGACTTTGAAGACCAACAAAGACCAACAGAAAAGCGGTGTTTAACGTAACAGACACTGGTGCATTTTCTCCCCTTCGGCACTCAGTCACCATCTCCGGTAGGCTGCCCAACATTACCGGCAATATAAATGCTGTGCCCGTATATTCATTTGTCAGATGTTTAATGTACCAGTAGCTTAAACATTTGTTATGGGGTGAGGTCTGGGCGGGTTATAGAACCAATCAAGTGGTATTCTAAGTAGAAAGGTCACTGTTTTTGTATTTGGCCTAGGACAACCCCATTTTTGGTAGGTGTATTTGGGATGCTTCAAGTGTTGTCTTATCCGCCGAAAAATATATAATATATATATATATATATGATAATTATAAAGACATTTATAAATAAAGAAACAAGCTCTGTATCCCCGCACGGGGCGCATTTCTAGATTCACATTTACAATTTGGGCCGCTCGTTTAGCAGTCATTCACACTGCACCGGGCAAATATAGGTTCTCAACTAATAAATGTCTTTATAATTATTATATTCTGTCGGATACAAAAATTATCCATCATTTGATTTCATATATATAAGTAGACCAATAAGTCCATAGCCTAATATGTAGTTATTAGCTGAATTTTGATCTGAAATTTTCACTGTGTAATGATTAATCTATGTGATTAATATTCGTGTAAAATGAATGCTTTTTTCATAGTACCCATAAAAAATGACAGGATTATTTACATATGGATTGGAACTTCTGCCTAGGAACAGAGTATTTGAGTGCTCTGCCTAGGATCAAAGTGGTGTAGTATCTGTGAGCTCTAGTGGAAGTTACAGACAAAGAAACAAACAGAAAAAGTCCCATTGTTCATTTCATTTTATATATATATATATTAGTCTGTAGAAACGTTTTTTTTGCATATTTTTTAATTGTAAAAAAAGAGAAATCTTCTGATATAAAATCTATAGTCCCAAAGTATCTGCGGCTCCATGTGCTGCAAATCAGTTATTCCCTTCACCCATCATTGTATTGTGTTCAAAGATTTTCACTTTGATTTAACCACTATTTATTTAAATATTTAAAAAATTTACTGTTGTAGATCACACTTTATATAGGGGATCATCAGCTGTTTTCCCATGGACCTGTTTCGGGGAAATTACAAAACAGTACAGGTGTTTGTTACCATGGGTTCCCCCAGCCATACTGATCGCTACACAACTGTCCCACATATATGTCATCGTGTAGAGCCACATTATCATCCAAATCTATTAAGTATATGGATGTTGTTCTATTTGAGTTTCCTTTTATTTATATTCAAGGTATTATCTCAATTGTATAGCTATGGATTAAATTCTAGAGGACTATTTATCATAAATAAAATGAACTATATATAGATAAAATTATGGAACTATCTTCTTACCTTATCTAATCATCTTTCTTGAAATATATGTTTTTGTTAAATACATGCCGAAATTTTCTAAGTGTGGATCTAACTATAGATTAAAATCTGCAGGTCTATTTCTTAAAATTATAATTAACTCTGTATATATATCATTATACATTTCATGAAAAAATATTTTTTTAAAAACACCTCTTACCTTAAGATCCTGATATTCCTAAATTAAGTCACTGCATTTTTCATATTCCAGCTTTTGTAAATTCCTACTCCTGACTGACTAACAAAATTATCTCCAACACAAAATTCCTGAAAAAGGCTGCCTTAACAGGATACTTAACTCTGTGGGGATGGAATTTCTACCACCAAACGCTATATAATCTTAAATTTAATCTGAGGAAGATGTGCTTATAATGTAATATGATTTATGGCCCCTGCTTGAACCTGTTAAACCAACTGTTGATATGTTTAGGCCAAAGCAATTTTCTGTTTCATCTCTATCTACTTATATATGTCTATCACTGTGTTGCCCCCTCAGTTGCTGATATGTTTTTCCCAAAGATATTATCTGTTCTATCCATATATATCACTGAGCTTCTCCCCCATGTGTACATACATACCTACCCACCACCCCTCCACTCCTCACATAGATATCTATTATTTATTCAAAACTGCATACTAGGAGTGTGATTTTTGTTA
>VCCN01000233.1:7116625-7139950 GCA_006491835.1 Architeuthis dux | reverse complement strand
ACTGCCTAGCCTGGCGTATTTTACACATGGCATGTGCCTGATGACGACACTAGTCTGAATAGATCAATCCACACATAATAATTAGCAATGTGCAGATGTCTTCTGTCACTTTAAGGGACGCAACTGACGAAGTAAAACAGAATTTCATTCATGTTTTAATGATGTAATAAAAATGCTGAATTTAAAGAATAATAGAAAGAAAAAAAAAAACAGAAACAAAAAATAATAAAAATCTGTTTGTGGTCAACAGAACACTATTCTCCAAGATCACTGCAATTGAAATTGATTTGAAATCTAATCAATCAATATTTTTAAAATAAATTTTAAAATAAGAAATTAAGTAGTGTTGTCACCTTTCATAGTGTTAAAGGTTAATAGTCTGCATTTATTTTAGCCAATCGACATCTTACGGAGCACACATACAATAATTTCTTCATATCAACTTGAGGAACGAAGCATCAATTACTTAATTCATTTTTACATTAAAAATGCACCCATTTAACCCTTTTAAGGATATGATTGTAAACAGAAAAAGTCTGATGTCACTGACCTACTTTACGTAACCACTGTGTACAAACCTGTTGATATTTAATGTAAGTTTAACATGTAACTAATAATAAAATAATGGTTTGACCCATCATTTCCTATAATTAATAAAATAGTTGGGGTATACTATTTATTTTTTTCTATAGTTTTGAGAAGGGTCATTAATATTCAAGAAAGGGGTTTACTAGTATATAATAATGATCATTCTTCATCTCAGAAATTCAGACAGAAACATAATAATAAAATTCATAATTTTGAATACAAGTAATTGTGAAAGTTATGATTATTTTCTTGAATAGATTTGTTGTGGTTATTCTGTCATAATATTAGGAAATTGACACACAGACTCTTCATAACAAGATTTTTATGATTTGAACTGAAAAAAAATTATGAAATCTGTATCTTTATAAGATTATGGAAATATATATCCTTGTATGGCAGCAACAACTATCATGGTAAAAATCTCTCTCTGGAACTTTGAGACTTGAGTGTGTCCTAAGATAGATTTTCATACATTGTAGGTATTGTAAGTCATACAAATCTATTGGCTGCTAGAATGTAGGAAGATTTTGTAACATTAATTTTTCATGTAGGGTGAATCCTCAAAATCAACACTTAAAATCTTAGCTTTTACTTGAACTACTGAATTTTTTTACCAGCAAGGTGTTATTAAATATAACTATTTTTTTTACTTGAGTTGAGTACAATATAGAATGAAAAATAATTGTATAGTAAAAATATGAGTAAAAAGGAAAATGGATATTGTTTTCAAATGGAAGCTTCTGTTATTTTAGTAAAACACTTTTTGTGCTTGTTTCTACCAGGATTGTTATGCAAGAGAGAAACTTTCCTTTGAAAACTAGTAGAAAGAGGATATAGTTTTCAATTCTAGAGGGACACTAGTGAATGTAATAAGTGACATATTTACCCACAAACCATTTTAGTGGTGCCTCTAAAATGGCTTGTGGGAATAGCTTACAAACCATTGCTCCATTCCACCAGAGGATGCCCACAATTGTGGCTGTGTACCTATATTGACCAAGTCCAGCAAATATCTAATATAATAGCTTAAATTAATTTTAACTTGCTTTGCTGTTACCTATAAATCATTATGCATCAAGAATCAGTAAAATGTTGGAAGTAGAATAACTCTGGAGAGCAGGCAGGACATAACACTTGTGGTTTTGTGGATAAACCTGCTCTATTGTGCAAGTCATCTGTTAAATTGTGATACAAATTAATTGAAAACATAATTATAAACGTTAAAACATTCCATGCAGAAACGAGAGTTACCATTAACACTAGCAGTTATGTCTGTGGTAGTGTAGACTAGAGCAGTGGTCACCAACTTGGGTTTGTATGAACCCAAAGGGTTTGCAAAAAGAATTCAGGGTTCATGAAAAGAAATGGGTTCTGACAGAGTTTGTCAGTAAAGTTTGACAGAGAAGCTTGATCAAAATTGTTAATATTAGGTAAAACATTAATATTACATCAAACATTTCGGTTTTGACAAACATTTCATTGTGTGAACAGTGTCAAACCATTTCTGCTCTCCTCAGTTTGTTAGGTAAAAAATAATACAAATTTGGGCAAATTAAGCCCTTTTCCCCACTTACCCAAAGAGTTCTCATATGCCACAATTAGACAATTTGATAAAACAACTGCAAAACCAACTGAGTCATTAAATCTCCAGACTCTTGTTATTTGTTGTTGTTGTTCTTTTATGAAATGGTGTAGTTTTTTAATGAAGGAAAATGTTAAGTTGTGTACATATATATTCTTTCTATTATCAAGTTTAAGGGTTCTTTCTAAGTGTCTCAGTAATATTTTGGATTTGTATCATAAAAAAGGTTGGAGACCATTGGACTAGAAGACTCAAATTTATATGGTTTCATCATGTCAGAGATGGAAATCTAATTTAAAAACAAATTTCTCTATTACCCACAAATATACACAATTATCATAATAGATGAAATATGTAAATAAATGAATATATATTATTAAAAGGATGTTATCCTAGCTGTTTCTCCAGTACTTGTGAATTATTTAAGTGATATGATGGCTTATCAGCAGGGTCAAGTATGTGGTTAAAGCATAACTGATATAATTTTAAGTCAATTTTTCTTGTTTTAAGCTTGTTCTGCCATCAATTGGGACACTTCTCTACAATTTCTGTTCTCCTCTCTTTATACCCCCCCCCCCAACAATCTACTTCCACACTTATGTAGCTTTGTTTGGGTTGGGGAGTCTGCTCTATATTACAATTCATGGTAAATGTGCTCATTTTCTTTTCTCTCAGTGCTGACCTTTTTTTTTCTCTCAACAGCAGGAAGTGACATATTTTGCCCAAATATCTTTGATATTTCATTGTTTATGACACCTGCCATAATGTCATACTACGCAAGTATCTGTCTTTTCACCCTGTGTTTTTGTTATAATGTACTTATGAGAGCACAAAGTGGTCTTAAAACAGGTTAAGTCACTAAAAAAGGAGATATCAGAGCTGTTTCAACTTCAGGTTTTCAACTGTTGGTTCTGTTTGTACCAATGCCCAGGTAAATGCATGAACCTGTTTTTACTCAAATCCATTGCTATGTTTTCTTGTCCCTTCACTACATAACAGTGATTTTCAACCTATTTCATCTCACGGCACAGTGTGCCAGGCACTAAAATGGTTGAGGCACACCATTCGTATTTAAGGATAGATTTGATCATTTGAAAGAAAATGAATGATAATAATGTGTTCTTAAGTTAAACAAACTAATACTGCTGTACAGTACTCCATGCAAAATATTCTCCTATCTTTCTTTTCTCTGTTTCGACAAAAAATATTAAGCTAAAATTAATATTTTACGAGTTTTGTGCATTTCTATGCACGCGTTGTCTTGTCTGTGACATCTGCTAGTAGCCACATAATTATTAAAAAAAGTATTCTAAATTATTCATCTTTGTCCCTTTATAAAATACTGTATGTTACACAGTGGTGGTGGTGGTGGTTGTTGTTGTTGTTATTGTTATTGTTTTTTCCTCATCCTCATCCTCATCCTCCTCCTCCTCCTCCTCATTCTTATTCTTATTCTTATTCTTTCTTTAATGTTCATTTTTGCATCCTGTAGAGCCGGGTCCAAAGTATGGTCCTGGGGCGCTATTGGGGAGTCTTCATTTAATCGACAGTACTTTCCGCAGTATGTGGGCTGTTCCAAGTAGGGCGATCTTTTGGACTACTTGGATGTTTATGTTACCTGGGATACGGTTGGTGAATTTTTCTGTTCCCTTCTTCACAAGTCCCAGAGCTCCGATGACCACCGGTGTTATGGTGGTTTTCATGCCCCACATCCGGTTGATCTCAATTTCTAGGTCCTTGTATTTTTATTATTATTATTATTAGCAGCAGCAGCTGCAGCAGCAGCAGTCGTGTGATAATTCTCATATTCTCTCCCATCTTATGGCTGACAGCAGAGATCGGTAGTTTCTACACTACAGAATTCTGGAGAGAATTTAAAACTGCCAATTTGGCCTTTAATGAACAGCACATTTATTTATTTATTGCATCATTGAAAAAAAGGAATTTAATGTGCACCATAAAAGTACCAGTAATGTCAAAATGGATTCAAATGGTATTTTTGTATCCATACTGGGAACACGGCTCTTGTCTGAGGGAGGATTGACCCTCCTTAAAACTCCCGTAGCACATCTACAGATGGTTCACGGCACACTAATTTGCCACAGCACTGGTGGAAAATCGCTGACATAACAGAACACATGAAGAGCAAATTAAAGCAATCTATTATAAGTCTTTAATTAATCTCAAAAGCAGGTTGAAGTCATAATCTGAAACGAGTCGCAGCTAAGTTAATTCTACTTTTAAGAAGCATACAAACTTATTGATCCAATGGGGGATCAATAAGTCTGCAACCTGTCACATAATTATTTTCTTGATTTTGATCTGAAATCTTCATTGTATAATGTTTGATTTATGTGATTAATATTAGCCACTGAATTAAGTGCATTGATAGGAATGAGATTATGATGTAAAATATTTTTTGTCTAAAATAATTGCTTTTTTCATCATCGTACTATGGACTTATTGTTGTGCATATGTATATAGGTATTCACTAAACCTAACTTATTCTAACACTACTACAATAGTAACAGTCTGTGAGATTAGCTTGCTAACCCCTATTCTATGGCAGGGTGCTCAACATGTCTATTATATAGAAGTTAATCATTATGAACTTTTTTAAGTTATAAAAGACTGCAGTGGGTACCACAGCATAGGGTGATGGTTAACAAGCTAGTCTCATAGATCTACTGAGTAGAGAGTTTGATCCTCACTTGGTGCCCCATACTTATGACCTTGTGCCAAATCTAAGCTAAGCTTTCAAAAAGCCCAGTTTGCAGTGAATAGTGTAAGGGTTCATGAGAAGGATCCACTTGCAGGGAATCTCAGGTTCAATAAGAAGAATTTTCACTGGAAAGAAATTGGGAAGTTATGAGCCCACATAAGCTTTTTTTGGGGCGGGTGGGGTCTGATTTTTTATTTTTATTCGTGTAGACACCTAGTGGAGTGTTTCAGTAGCAAGTAGGTTTTTATGGAGTAGAGTTGCTAGCCCCACGCCCACGATAGACTGCCTTACAGGGCTAAAGGGCTCCAGCTATTGATCCATAGCGGAGGGGAAAGTGGATTCATGCTTTTCCCAACAGCATTAGTGTGAAATGAACATAAGCAGCATCGACTGAAACACAAATTTGGTTTGCTGATCCTGTTTTCCTTGTTGGTAACTGCTACACCACTCCATACCTACCAAGAATCTGAATTTGATTTTCCATCATTGAAAACTGCATTAAAAATACTTTTACATTTTTTTAATTTTTTTTTCAGTAGACCTACATTTTATTTATTTCCATTGAGGGTTCATTTCACTTAAATTTTTAAAAAACTTGCTCTGGACAATAAGTTTGTTCCCCATTTATTCTAACTTTTAAAGTGCTTTTGAGAAAAATAAACATATTCAAATTTACATTTAAAAAAATCTTTATAACAAGACAGATTCCCATCTACTCATAGTCATCTTAATTGACCTGCTCAGTCAACGGTTTTTACTGGCAAACAATACTCCCTAACGGTCATCATAACATTTAGAGGCTTCATGTGATTGGTTAGTCAAACCACATCTTCTCCCCACCAACACCACCTAAATGGGAAACACCATCGTCTAATCTCATTAATTTGCAGAAAAAGCAACTACTGTGAAACTTGAATTTGAACTACTGAGAGTTAGCACCCCCATTATTCTTATTCTTCGTCTCTCACACCCACACACTGACTGCACCCAGCCCTTATTTAAATACATAAGTGCTTTTATGTCTAGCATTCTATACTTTCCATAACCATATTTTTTTTTACTACCTTCTCTCTTCTTATCTATCTAGTTAGTCGTAACTGCTATTCTTACTCTCTCTATCAGTCTTCAGAGACAAGTTAAAAGAAAGAAAACAAAATAGTTAAACAAATAATGTAGCTGTTTGACATAGTATATGGGTTTTACCCAATTTTCCATTGCTGCAGCATTCATGTGACTTGACACGTGGGGGTCCAAAACAGTTGATTATGAAATCTATAGAGTGAGTTTACATAACTCCCTATCATAATTCACTGTGTTTAACTGAAAAATGGATGTGACCATTGGCTCATCTGGTAAAAACATTGATTATTTTAAGGATACTGCTCTTATTAGAAACTTGCAGCAGTCATCTTTAACTTTTAAAATTACTACCACATTAGGTCAGGATACAAGTTAAGTACTACTACTACTTAACTTGTACCAAGGTTGGTCTTATAATCAGACAACAACAACAACAGCAACAACAAAAAAGGGACTGGGGCCTTTAAAAGGTACTGACTAAAAAGTCTATTACATCAGTTTCTAAGAATTATACTCAGCTGAAATTATGAAGCTGGCTGTAGTTGGTTATCTGATAAAAATGTTTTTTTAAAAAATAGTCTGTTTGGGTTTGAATATAACCAAAGTTGAGATGGCTGTGATTAAGTTGTTCATACTCTGTCTCTTGTGGTCAACTAGGCGTAACAAAATAATTCAAGGAATTGAGATTGATAATGAAATCTGTTGCATTAAATTTTATAAGTCATTCATAACTCCTTGTAGATTGCTGAAAGATAGGTTTATTATGGCTTATCTGGTACTGATGTTAATTCTTAAAACTACCAATTAAGGTCTCTCAGTAATGTATTGTATTGGGTAGTTTGTGTGTTGTTTTGTATAACTTGTCAATCCCCATTCCATCTTCATAATACACATACCAAATTATCATCAATGAGATTTTGTTTTGTAACTTGAGGGAGCATACAAAAAAAAAAACAGTAATGAATTTGGTTGTGCAGAGAATATAATCATTGAAAAGTGTTCATGTTCTCTTTTAACAAGAACAATTTTAACTCATCAAAATCACTAAGGCTTTACCAGTAGGTGAAAAGGTGAAAATGTATTGTTTTTAAAAGCTCAAGCAAAGTCTGTTCTGCTATTTACCCGGCTATGGGTGAAATAGCAGGGAAGACTGGGCTCTTTAGCTATGGTTGTCAACCAGTCTAGACCAACAACTCTGACACCAAACCAAGGAGCGAGCCTCCTTAAGGCCAAAAATGCATTGTAGAGTGCAAAGAGCATGGCATGACAGGCAGAACATCTGTTCATCTGTAATGGATACATATGTATTTTTGAACTCACAAACTCCGGTCATCAAGTGAAACCACTTGACACATATATATTTTCCTTCAGAACACCCAATTTTGAGAACCAAAGTTAATCTTTCCAAGTACAACTCTCAGATAACCAAGTTATATGGCACTTGACTCGAAAAATGATACCCATTGTAGACAAATTGTAGACAAAATGTTTAGGAAAAGCTTGTACTGTGTCATCAACCATTTCATCTTGGAACTTTGACAAGATCCATTCCAACACACAACATTTCTACCAGCCACTCACCTTCCACTTACCTCTTACTATAAGAAGACAAACTATTTTCCTTCTTTGTTCAGTCCAGATTTGTCAGGCGACAAATCTATGGCATTTCCACATTTACCTCTGATTACATATGTACGCATTCATACATACACACACTCTTACTTTCTTAACATCTTCAACAAACTAAGGACTAAGTAGTAAACCAAACTTTTAAATGCATTCTATTTTCTTCCCTACAGCTGAGAACTACTTTATTGTTATGCCTTCTTTAATAAATACACTTTTATTATGTTACAATGTATTTGTATTCTTTATTTTCATTGCATCATTGCCATGTCCATCCTTTGCACCATACATGCATTATTACTTTTACTGCAGGCAGAGGCAGAGAAAGAAAGATACTTTGAATCTTCTCCAGCGTATATCACTAACCTTACTCTTTCTACTTCTCTGGTATCAACACGCTATCATCAGCACTCTAGCTTATTTAAATCAGTCTGACCCTTAAGGCTATTATCACTATAAGTACTACTACTACTATTACAACTAGTAGCTTACTGCTATGATCCTTGTTATTGTTTATACCGTTAACTTTTCCATTTCACATGGAGTCAAATATATTTAATAATACTCCTAATTATATCAATATTAGTTCTATTATACATCCATTGCATCTCAGTCTATCTCCAGTTATCCTGACTATGTCTTGCTGCTGGACTAAGGTAGGCAGGGATGAGAGAATGACTATATTTTAAGTCAAGTGCAAGTCATGACTTCAGACCCTGCGGTGCACCTCGGCTGCTGCACCACTCAATTCTGAAGCCATGGTCATCTATGATCAAGAAAGAATAAAGAATGAGCATTGAGTGAAGATTGAATCCATGTCTCTCATTAATACCTGCAATTTGCATGCATGCTTCTGTTATCCATTTTGTTTAGTCTTTACAACTACTATAAATACTATTTTTATTCATTCATAACAAAAGAGTGATTCATTATCATTAATTTTTTACTAGTATTATATTCATCTTATTTCAGTTCCTTTTTATTGCAACTTTCAAACCGTCATTCTATAGTTATCAGTAACTAGTGTGGATCAGAAATAAAGAATATACCACCAGTGAGATTCGAACTTGCACCTCTTTTCCTTGGGAATCCTACTTGTCCAGGGCAGTTGCCTCACCAATTAGGCCATGAAGACTATCGGTTACAGAAGCTTGAATCTAATAAAGATTGATTTATCTATCTATCTATCCTTCTAATATATATTTGAGAAAGTTTGTGGGTATAACCATCTTCTCCATCCCTTCTTGGTGCATTGTAGCCAGAAGTTTTGAATTAAAATACCCTTAGAATGTGCTAACTTAAAGAATGCAAAAAAATCTAGATGATTTGCAACATAATCATAATAGTGTATGGTCTGCGTTAAGGTTAATTCCAAAAATAATTATCCAATTTCTATCCATTCACTATCTATCTATATAATTTAATATAAATGATATCCGCTCTACCATCGGTATTGAGCATTCTCGGAAAACTAAGGTCTACTGAATTATTTTGCACCACTGTGTCACATTTTGATGACTATGGATTATATAATTTAATATATATTTGAGAAAGTATGTGGCTCTGTTTTACTTCTCCTCCCAAACGTAGCATTGTAGTCAGAGGTATTGAATTAAGCTACCCTTAAATGTGCTAACTTAAAGAATATAACAAAAATCTTGGTGATTTGCAACATAATCATAATAGTGTGGGGTCTGTATTCGCGCTAACCCCAATAATAATCATCTGATTTATATCTATCGTATATTTGAGAAAGTTTGTGGCTAAAGTGTACCAACTTAGAGAATGCAAGAAACACTGCGTTGCTATAAACATAATGGAAAGCAATTTCATTTCTGACATGGAAAATAACTTTTCACAGGGAATCCAATAGTGTTTTATTTTGCTGAATATACCTTCAATAACAACAACTCCGGGTCATTTATAGCTACTTTTCAGCCTGGGCAATACCTGGCATACTGCTAGTTTCAATATATGCATAAACATATTTATTGAAGCAGTCCAACCATGACAGAAGGCTGCATTTCTGCAGCACTTGGCAAGGATCTAGCAAATAATCAATGGTCTGTAAACAACAATATTACCAAGTAGTCATTTTGACTTCATAAGTCATGATATATAGTTTCCTTTTCACTGAAGTATTCATTTGATCTGTTCTATTTGGTTTCCTCTTACATTCTTACTCAACAATAAACTTGTTGTTTTATAGTAACCTTTACAAACGCTTTCATATCTTTCAAATGGTTCTTCGGATGATTGAATTCCTTCTTGTTGTTTGTGTTGTTAACATGAAGTTTCAGCCAATCCATTCTTTGGTCTTTTTCAGGTGTAAAATCTGAGTCTGATGGGGTAAACAGAAGTTTAAAAAAAAAAAAATCTTTTTTAAAGGACGTAACCCTTATAACACAGGGCCCAGGTGTTTCTGTATTTTTGTCTTGTTTGGGTTTGTTGAGCAGCGGAAGCCACATCAAGTTGAATTCCACACTTGTCTGACTGATGTCTGAAGAACCATTTGAATGTTAATGACCGTTCTCAGAACTATAGAAAATAGATTTCATATCTGTTTACCCATTACATTTCATTTTATACCTCTCTTCATTTGTTTTTAAAAAAATATTTTGATAGTGACAGCAAGCATTATTATAGCTAAATCTAATCTATCCAGTACTGTAACAAAGCAAAGAATGTAAATTGCACTTCTACTTAATTATTTATTTTTTGTTCAAGCCTGGGGCCAGGGATGCCAACGTTGGTACGATCGTACCAAATTTAATACTTTTGACATCTGGTGGCAGCCGTAATATTTGGTACGTTTTACAAAAATTCTTGTTCATTTTGTATTTTACCATTGATTTCTAGTTAATCTCCCAATCTTTGTTTGTCAAAATTTTACCGTGATGCTGGTGTGTACTGATGAAGTAAGAGTAAATGATGGAGGAATCTATCAGTGAGAGTATGAAGTATTGGATGAAGAAAATAAATATTCAAAAAATATTGTTCCAGAAGAATTGGAAAAACTTAATGAAGAATGGAGGAAATTAACTTTGGCAATAGTCTTCCAATTGCAGAAGACAAGCCAGAAAAAATTTGGTTCAAAATTTTCCAAGAAAGTGTTGGTGATAAGGATCAATTTCCTACATGTAATTTTTATGTATCTTTTTTCATTGTCTCATTCTTCAGCTGCAGCCATGAGAATATATTCTTTTTGAACAGAGATTAAATTTTAAAAAGCACGCCCCATCACAAATTTAATGATAAATGCCTTACTACACACAAAAAGTTTCCTGGAATGGACAGACTGTACCAAATGGATCCCATAACAAGATCTGTGTAATAAGATGAAAAAAGAAATATGAAAGGAAAAAAAGTGGAGGAAGCAAGTCTTTATTTAAAAGGATAATTTTCAATAAATTTGATATACTGACTCATCATAATTATTGTATTGGTTGATATATAATTCTATACTATGGATTTTGTACGTTTTGGAAGAGACTTGGTACATTTTAGGCTGTAGTATTGGTACGTTTGATGAATTTATTTTGACAGCCTTGCCCGGGGGGTCAATGAGGGATGAAGGATTCGGTGAAAGGATCGATGGTCTAAAAAGTTTTGTGACGCCTGTTTTAGACCCTCTGAACTGATGGAATTGCTGCATTATTTTCAGGTTGGGTTGACTTATTCTGAAAATATTAGCTTAAACCTGAATTAACAGCTCAGAATTTTGGAGGTTGACTTATAAACCAGGATATATAATTCTATGCATTAAACAGCAGAATTGCTTGGCACCATACTTGTTATTGTTTTTACATATACTAGTTGTATTGGTAGTAGTAATATTATCTTAAATGTATGACAATTTGGTGTCAGAAATGTTTTAATTATTATTGGAGGCTGGATTTGCCCCCCCCCCCATAACAGCAACATCAATCCTCACCTAATTTAGGGGAGTAAACTCTTCAGTGTTTGTCTGTCATGTTAAACCAAAACGATATATAAAATTAGCATTTCCCTATTGTGATTTTAAATCGTGACCAAGTAATTGGTAGGCGTCTCTCTTACCGACTGTGCCAAACTGACAAGTCCTACATATCTACGAAAATTTATGTTAGAAATATGCAAGGGCTTATTTCATTCTAATAAATAAATACATTTATACCTTAAAATATATTTTTTTATAATTTTTCATTTATATAGTATACATCCAGAGATCTCTAAAAGATGTATATATCTAAGTTTTACTGCTTGCAAAGGTTCAAGAAATCAAACTGCTGTAAACATATTTTTGTCTGTAATTCTAATTATTAGAAATAAACCAGATCAAGGCCTAACATAGTTTCATCCCTGTCTCTCTATTGTCAAACTCCAGGACAAAGTCAGGAGTTTTCCTACTGTAACAAGAATAATCCTCACCAAAATTGTAAAATCCTCATTCTTAGATATTAAAGAAAATTTATCATACAGATATGCATGGGCTTATTTCATTCTAATAAATAAATATAGAAAAGAAAAATATTTTTATCATTTTTTATTTATTATATATACAATACAAAAGTTGCAGTAATCATCTTCAGTCGGAATAGAAGTAGGAGTGGAGTTTGACCTTGCATCAACCAGGCTTCTTCCATTAATGTCATCTTATTTCCTAGTGAAAAATGTTCATTTCCTTTCAAATCTCAACATGAGGAAAGTCCAAACTTAGAATTATTTAGTTACATGTCTCAATTTTAAAGATGCACTTAGTTTCCTTTTTTTATGTGAGCATACCTCAGGAAATACTTAACCATTCTTCCTAAAAGCTATGTCCTCTCGTCAGAAACACCTATCAAATTCCAAATTTTTTTGTCTTTTTTTCCTTTCCACCTACAAAGTATCAGCAATGCACAGAGTAGCTGAGGTCAGACAGAGGCACGTGGATGTGAATGTGGTGCTTGTGCTGCCACACCCCAATGACATCTAGAATATTTTCTCTTATCCCACTGGGCTGTTCTAATTCAGCAGCTGTTTAAATAATCAAAGGTAAAACCCTGATTCTTTTTAGGTAAACATCTTCAGATTTCTACTGTTGTGTAGTTGTCACGTTCTTCAGTCAAAACAAAATTGCAACTACGGCAAGAAAATTGATATTAAACTTATAATATTCAGTATAGTGTTACAGCATGTTATAATGTTATGAATACTAGACCATGACCCTTCACTTTGCTTGCGGGTATCATATATGAAAATTTATGGAAAATAAGTGGAAAATCACCAAAACTGATATATTGTTTAAGGAGTAATTTAAGAAGAGTTCAACCTTAACCCAACAATATTTTAATGACTTCATGTTAGTTTGAATATTTAATCAATGTATATATGCATTATGCTATTTATTTACATGCATATTAACCCATATTTCTTTGTAGACAACATTTTTTATTAGTTTCCTCTCTCCCTTTTCCACATTATGATAGCTAAGCATTCCTCTCGTTCGGGTTACATATTTAAAATATATATATAAAATAAAGTCCTCTTAAGTCAACAGAAGTGTGATAGACATGGCTCTAACTTCCTACACTCAGCACTCGTCCAGGCTGCTGCTGCTGACAGCTGCTGTTGCCTGGTAACAAGACTTAGCTGATGGTTGCTACTGATACTATAAGTGTAATGAACACAGCTCTTATTATATATATGATTTTTGTATGTTATAATTTTATAGTATATTATAATGTAACAGTATGTTCTTTTTAATTACTTCAAGAAGTTCATTGCCTACAGCATTAAATGAAGATATTATTATACATTAATATATTTTGACTAGTATCCTCATCTTGGTTGCTATAGTCACTTTTTGGCTATTGTTCCCTCTGGGCTTCATCAGGTGTCTGTCATATTCAGTAATCTTCAAAATGAACCCTTTATTCAATCCACGGGAGTAGATTGTTCTCATTCCTCTGTCCTTGCTAGGGGATATCTTGTATCAGTTAATTCATCCATGTGATGCCACTTTTGCTTTTTTCAGAATCAGAGTATATGACTTTCGCTGCCTGACATCTAAAGGAGGCAAAAGGGTACACTGGCATAAGTGTTGTGACTAACAGTCAAGATGAGGACACTAGTCCGAATAGAGAAGATATATATTGTTGGTAGCAAAGTATGTCAGTTTAATGGAAACACAATGAAGACAAAATGTGGTAATCAGTGCCAGATTTAGACTTGGTAAGGCCCTAAGCTATATAAAGCTTTGAGGTCCCTTGTTAAAAAAATTCTGTCAGAACATATATACCATTTTAATTCTAGTTTCTAGATTTTTTATCTATACAATCTATGCCGCCCGTTTAGCAATCGCTAACACCGATGCCGGGCTGATATGGATTCTCAATTAATAAATGTCTTTATAATTATCATACATTTATATATACGCTCATGTCTGTCCATACAATATCACCAAAATTCTCAATGAATTTCGATGTAATTTTGTGCAGGGGTGGACAATAGGCTATGGAAGAAGTGATTTTGGACGGATCCATGTACAATTACCTCCCCTACATCATACTTATATGTCGACGCCCCATAATCTTGCCAAAATTTCATGTCTGTCCACACAATATCTCCAAAAGTTCTAAATGACATTTTGAAGAGGGGTGGACAATAGGCTACGAAAGTGATTAAATTTGGGGGTGAATCAATGCACATTTACTTCCCCTGACAATGGCATTTGCAGAGGTATGCACTCTCGGAGTGCTTTCTAGTTCATTTTTGAGGTCAAGTGCCAAAGCCGGCAATATTTAAACAGTATATAAGTAGGTGTTGCTTGACAAGATGTGTAATACAATTTCCTGTCATTCATTGCTACAAAATGAACACAACCCATTTTGGTCAAACACTTTATAATGACATAAGTGGGAGGCTACATATATCCTTCCTATGTATGGAATTCACATTTAAAGATAATCATATCCTACGTATCTTTTTATACGTAGACATACATGCAGGAATTAGCAACATTCTGAAATAAGTTATTTTTAGTAAATTCAATCCTTTTTATGAGCTCTACAATTTTGGACTTGTGCCAAACTAAGCTTAGTAAGTCTCTCTCATATAAACTTTAGTATATATTTGTACACATGTATATATTAATATTGTAGTTATGTGTACTTATTTATTTAGTTCAAGAACATTAACATAATTACTATGGTCAATTTTAAAATTAATTTAAATTTTCTCATTAATGATAACTAATGGTGTATAGAATAAATCCCCTAAAATCCCAGTGGAGTTTCTTGAGATATTTATGAAATAAATTGAGATTTGATGACCGCAGTGCGCACAATAGATTCGAGCATTATGACTGCCGCAACCATAGTCCTGGGGCCAACCATGCAACCCCCTCCCCATGATCCTATGAATAGGGTACCAAAATGTTCCTTAGGATTTCCTCTTTCAGAAAAACGATGTTTCCAAGAAAACATTTGGGAAGAATTACCTTATTTGCATAAAACAAAATGGCTGCCAGCACACCAAAAAAACCAGAATTTCATATCTCGTCTCCCAGTTTAAAAGGCTAAATCATGGTTTTCAGACATGAGGAATTCCCAAATACACTTTATTTTACCATAAAAGTAATTAATTTATACATATTTCAGTATTTTACAAAGAAATTTCAAGTATACTTTATAGGCCAAAGTCTATGAATTGTGGATTTAATTCATGAAGGAGATTATATACACATATATATATATCATTAGAAACAGAATTACCTCAGCCTTCCAACAGTGTATGTTCACAATTTGTTTCTGTTGGACTTAACAATGTTACGGCCAAAAACGTGAAGCTAAGTATTCAGCATTTTACAAGAAAATTTCAAGTACACAGTCCAAAGTCTATGGATTATGGAATTAATCCTTGGTGGAGGTATATACATATACATCATTAGAAAGAGAATCCCCTCCACTTTCCAACAGTGTATCTTGTCAATTTGTACCTGTTGGGCATAAAAAGTTACAGACCTAAACGTGAAACTAGGTGTTTAGCATTTTACGAGAAAACTTCAAGTATGCTGTCCAAAGCTCATGGATTGGGGAATTAATTCTTGATGGAGGTATATACATATATATACTGTTAGAACGAGAATCCCCTCAGCTTTCCAACAGTGGGTGGATAGGAATCATCTTATGAACTAAGTGGTTTTACACAGTATATCTTTAATAATGCTGATTTCAATGTGGCAACATTAACTGGTCAGAACACATTTCACACTATGGGTGGTATAGCATGTGTCACACCATCAGGATCAGTTGCACAAAAAGTGTTTAAATGTTCAACAAAACTAAAAAATGTAGAATTAACAGGATCATATGGTGATATTCCTGTCAAATATTACAAGAAACCCGAAACGTCAGGATTAAAATCAGTAATTATTGGCCCCCTGGGACCACCCAAACCTAATACAGCCATTCTAAAATTGGTGAAATCTCTTGATAATGTTTGGTTAACCAAATTCACTCTTTGTGGTTTTATGCAGGCAGCCTGCTTTTCTCGTGATAATCTCGATCACGAGAAAAGCAGGATAGTTATCCTTTGTTTTATTAAACTAGATACATCAAATCTCAGCACAATTTACTCTGGACTATCTTTTGTACAGTCGCTTTCTGACATTAGCATGTGACCCAATCTAACAAATACTTCATTGAGATTTGATGAAGACTCAACTATCTCTGCAGCCTTTATATATATATAGTGATTGGTCAAAAGTGACAGGACGGCATCCAAGATAATGCTATCTTGGATGCTGTCCTACCACTGTATATATCTAGTTGTAGAGTAGAGATAGTTGAGTCTTCATCAAATCTCAATGTCATATATGGGAGCCGTTGGATATGCATGTCAGGGAGTAGGTTGGAGAAATTATAGAAAACTGGGTATGCACTAAATTCAGTCGTCCATATGTCTACTGGACATGCATATATTCTATCTTCTGCTGACATCATATCAGTTGTGTTGGAAGCTCCAGGATGCCTGGAGGGTATAGACTTGCCAGAACTTCATGCTCTCCATGAATCCCTCTTGAAAGTAGAATGTCTAACCAGTAATGTTGAGGGGAGATATTTGTGTGACCAAGTTCTCAGATGAGATTGAAGACCTTATAGAGAAGCTTTCCACTGAAAGCAGAACAGGCAAACTGTGGCTGAATTATGTTAAATTTGTATATGTTATCAAACTGTTTCTTTATGCAGAGCGAACTGGACATTGCGAGCTGCACCTCCACTGTATTTCTCAAATGATTCCATTATTCCATGCTGCTGGTCATCTGGCTTATGCAAAATCTGTTTGGCTGTATCTCTACCCAATGCAAAATCTGGAAGAAATCATGTCAAAAGATGTTTTTAGAAATTTCACTGGGAGAGGTTTTTTTTTTACTGTTAGCCGCTCAGACCATTTCTGGGGAGGAAACTTCTCTGGTCAGGTTATTGAGCAAGAGCTCATGAGGCTGCTCAAAACATCTCGTGGTATGACACATGGCTGTGGAATCAGACAGCACATTGAATAAGTGGGTCCATGCTCTACCTCAGAGTATTCTAGTGTGTGATGCCCTCGAGAAGTTTGCTGGTGTCCACATGGTTTCATCTGAACAGCACAAAGACCTGAGACCAAGTAGTAAGGCATAAGGCAAGAATCATTTTGATACTCTAGTGCAGTGGTTACATACTGTTATGTATCTTAGCAATGATATGCTGGTGAACATTGCAACTGGTCAAGTGGCCGACAAGTCTGTAAATTGTGATAATGCTTATAGCATTGGAATTGCTGCAGCTAATGCTGTTAGAGGAAAGAGTGTCAGTGACATCAAGCTCCACAGAACAGATTGTGTTACTACAATAAGTGGGGCAAACAATTTATTGCAAAAATATAGATGTGAATCCTTCACTGCTTTTCATGAGGATAACTTGCATCATTCAAGATTGTTCAGAAGCAGCCACCTTCTATTTTTGACAAAGGGACGCTGAAATCTATCCTTGGAACTCTTCTGAAAGAGCAAGCTCATGAAAATTCTCTATATGTAATTGATGGTGGTCATCTACTTCACTTGGTAACATGGTCAACTGATGCAACATACGGAGGCGTTTTGGAGAAATATGTATCATATACAACAAAACATTACGGTACAAGTTGCATCATGGTGTTTGACGGTAACCCAAATTGCAGCAACATCATGCGCCATCCTCTGTATCGGCAGACATTTTGTTTGAAACTGAAAGTTACCACCACTAAAACTGCCTTATTGGAAAATAGGAATAATAAATCTTGTCTCATTGAGCATTTAATTTCTCAATTCCAAGCAAATGGTATTCTTTGTAAACAACATAACACAGATGCAGATAACTTGATAGTGTCTATGGCAATGGTCAAAGCCTCAAAGGAATCAAGACCAGTTGTAATTGTAGACACTGACTTGTTAGTCATGCTTGTTGTACAGGCCACACAAGACATGGAAATGCACATGCTCTGTCAAACAAAATCCAATAAAATGTACAGCATTAACAGAATTCAATCAACCATAGGCCACATAAAGAAATAACTTATGACTATACATGCCATAACTGGCTGTGACACAGTCTCTGCTCTATTTGGAAAAGAAAAAAAGCAAGCATTTGATCTGTTGCTATCATCCAATGATTGTGAATCACTAGATACATTTACTGACCCAAGAAGTTCTCATTCTAATGTTGAAATAGCAGAGAGACATGTCTATTTCATTATTTCATTATGTACAACAGGTAAATCAAGAATACATCTATTTCTTCTGGATTCAAACTGGAATCATTGCCCACAACAAAGGCTGCTGCAAAATACCACTCTTACCAAGTTTACCTCACAGTCCAGAAGTAGTTAGGAAAAGATCTGTCTCCTCTTGAATGGGGCTGGATTTACAATGGTAACATATTGGTGCCTAGAGAAATTGATCAACCAGTTGCTCCTGTCAAGGTTTTGAATTTTATTGCTTGTGGCTGCAAAACAGGTTGTCTGAAATCTTGTGGTTGCTGAAAAGCTGGGTTACATTGTTCACTGATATGTAGTCATTGTAATGGACAGACCCAATTATTACTGATGAAGATGGTGAGAATTAATGGCTTTTCTTGGGTTTTCACTGTGGAATGCTTCTTAAACCCTAATCTAATGCATTTTATCAAATTTACTATTTTCTCAACTGTATGCAGCTATTAAAATCATGTCGTCTTTTTCTGATTGAAATTCTAAAAAGTTTGGTTACTCCTAGTGGACGATTTGAGAGCTGTATTTGGTTCTGGAGACTAAAAATGAATATGGACCTAATATAATGGGTTGAAATCAATTACCCAACCATTGAAACATAGAAAGTTGATTTTGGAGTAAATTCCTATCTGTTCTTGTTGCAAAGTTATGGCTTTATTCACTATTTTGCCCAGATACGGAAGCCATCCTGGGAGCCATGTTGAATTTGTGACCCTATCCTTCAAAATATCACTTCAGAGTGGATTTTAATAAATTCTCCAACATCAGACATCAAAGCTATATTCATATCAGGTCTAGTTGCAATTTCATGACTATTTAAATATTTTGACAACCATCTTGGACATCTTGGGAAGCTCCATTGGGATTTCAGGGGATTTTTAGTATAGTGTTTCTGGTGTCATGTTGCAACTATCCTGAAAAAAATCAGCTTGTTCAAATTACTTTTAATGTTTGGACCTAATGCTCCTGGACATGATACCTTAGTCTCCTTCAAAGTACTCCCCTTGGAACCTCACACACTTATCCCAGTGGCCCTTCAACAGTCTGAAAAGTCCTCTTTCGAGATTGCCATCAACTGCTCCCTCATGTTCTCCTTAATCTTCTCCACAGTCTGAATTCTCCTGCTTTTCAATGATGATTTTAGCTTTGTGAAAATCCAGAAGTCGCCGGGAGACAAATTTAGACTGTTGGGAGCTAGCAGACCTGTGTGATGCGATGTTTTGCCAAAAACCTCTGCATGAGATGTGACGAATGAGCATTGTAGATGCGATGGTCACACAGTCCACAAGCTCACTGAACAGCGTCTCACTACCGGCTGAGTTACTCCATGGTAGAGTGTCTGTTCACGCATGAACAGTAAGGTCCCTTCTGATTGGTTGCCAAGTTACATCATGGCTGCTCAGCTGGTTCTTGAGATATCCCAAACGGCTGGATATTTTCCATACAGACCTCATATATATCATTGTTTATACTTACTATATACTGATGTACACATGCAAACATATGTATATAAGTTCTTGTCCATACATTCCCATATATGTGTGTAACTGAGAATACAAGGTGCAGCCCAAAAGTTCAGAGAATTTGACCATGAAAAGGACTACAGTAGGTAAAGTTGGCCTAATGGTTAGATCCTAATGGATAGAACGCATAGAAAATAGATTCGGCAAACTGAGTTCACAAAGGTACTGCTCACAAAGAGTAGCAGCAAAAGTCTGTACTACATTTGGTTTGCACACACTGTTCAAATTCCCCGATCTTTTGGGTAGTACTTCACATATGCCACTGTTTAGAGTTCATTGCCAAATTTGCCTGTTACAGAAACAGTGCTGCAATCTGATTTGCAAATTTTGATTAGTTGATTCCAAGGTGTAGTTGATAATAACTGCCTGTTTAATAAAATCTGGCATCAAAATTCATCCTATATATTTGTAATGTGCGGATGCAAGCACACTAGAAAGGAGGAAATGTCAGTAATAGTGACCAGCATAAGTTCAAAGCATTATATGATAGGGAAGGTGTATCTCTCGGAAATAGTATTTTGCAGTCAGTGATGTTTTACAGAAGTCTAGCTATTATGTACCAGTGAAATGTCAGTGCGTGACAGCATTTAACAAAACATATGGCTCCAAAGAATCCTAATTTCAATAGCATATCTTTATTTATCTACTAGCATAGTAGCCGTCAAAAATGACATGATTATTTATGTATGGATAAAATATACACATGTATATTTTGATATAAATGTATTTATTGCAAACAAAAAAAAAAAACGTGTACCTTAAACAAAATTTATTTTTCTGTCAATTTTCTACAACTCTTCATATTTTCTGGTTTTTAAAAAAATAATTTTAAATCAATAAGGCATCAGAATTGGGTAAAAAATAAATTTCTTTTTCAATGTAAGAAAAACATCAATTTTATTCATAAAAAAATCAGAGATGCTTATATTTGTTTCCTGTGCCTCTATTAAGACATTAGCAGCGGTATTATTGATGTAGAAGCAAACACACAGTAGCTGTTGTCTTTAGTGCATGCAAACACACAGCCACAAACTTTGCTTTACCCCCTTCCTCTCTTTCCGTTTGTTGGTTTCTGTCATGTTAAAGCAAACAAATCAACAGACTAAAAAGTGACATTCTTTAATTAGAATATATGACAAGGAGATAGTTTTTCCTTTTCGCATTTTCAAACTTTGTGTTAAAACCTCCTTATCTATTTTCTTTAATAGGTTTATGGCTTCTATTATTTCATTTCTTTTAAATAATGAAAGCAGCCTATTTTATTTTAGTTGAACTTATTTGAATTTATAATGTTCTGTAGAAGTATTTTTCAAAATTAATGAACATTTTCCCCACTCATAGGCAATAATATCAGTAATAGAAATAAAATTTCAATGAGTAATATTGCACCAGAATAGTATTTTTATATTGGTTAATTGCTATTTTTATTATACATTAATTTGATTGGCCTATTGTCCTCATTGTGGTTGTTATAGCCACAACATTCTAGCCATTGTACTCTCCACCTTTTTCAGGTGTCTGTTGTATTTGGTAACTTTCTGGGAATTTGAGGGGGTAGATGGTTTTCATTCCACTGTTCATGCTAGGGGGTATTGCATATCAGACCATTCTTCCTAGTTAATTCATCCTTATGATGTTGCCTCTGCTTTTCCCACTGAACCAGAGTATATGACTTTCACTCCCTGACTCAGTGATTGAACTTAAAACCACCAGGTAACTAGATTCACTTAACCAATTCTTTTATCCACTAGGCCAATCAGGTAGCCTTAAACCTAATGTCTGTTGTTTTCTAATCAAAGTCTCCCATATGGTGTTCATTTCTATGCTTGGCCTGCTGAGGGGGTTAATAGAGCATAGTATATGTTGGGTAATGTTGCTGCGATTTTAGAAGCAAGTAGGTTTTTACAGGGTGGAGTTGCTAGCACCATGCCACCCACCCCCTACCGTGATTGAGACTGGTAGGATGGCCATTGTTATTTACCCATAGCTGGGGGAGGGGTGTATTCATGCATTTCCCAAGGGAATTAGTGAGAAGTGAATGCAAGCAGCCTCGGCTAAAACTGTTTTCTGTGCTGGTAACCATTACACCCCCATAACCAACGCTTATATCCACTAGGCCAGTGGTTCCTAAACTTTTTGAATCATTCACCACTTTTGTCAGTAAGATTATTAGTATTCATCCCATGATAGATAGAAGTGCAGAAAACCCTATCTCTAGACTGAACTTTTATTTTTACCTAATAGCCTTATTCTCCTCTTGGACTACCCATTCCCCCACTGGGGTAATCCCCCCAGGTTGGGAAACACTGCACTAGGTCATTGATATACCCACCAAAGTATGCTTTGTTAATGAAGAATGAGTGACAGGAGTAAATTATTTTGTTTTTCTGCATTAATATACAGAATCTTAGAATGAAAGGAGAGAAAAAGCAAGAAAAGAAATACAAAAACAATATAATAATGCTGGGTTAAAACTGTGCTGATCATCAAGAGGCTTTAACAAGTTTCAGTAATTCCGAAATATTAACCATTTTTTCTCGTGGCTTTCCTACTAATTCTCCATGAGAGATTTCAGCAGAGTCTATTTTCTTCCAGTCATCAAAAGACACAGTCTGAATGCCTAAAAAAGAAAAGAAAGAAAATAACTTTTACAATCATAATGACATACTGGTGTCCGCCATTATTTGAAAGTAGAGCATTCCTATAAAAACTTTTCGTAAGCCAAAATGGCGAAGAAGCATTACCATTAATTTATATGGGAAATCTTTTTGAGCGTTCCCAGGCCAAAAATATCTTGATGTTATGTTAGGCTGAGTCGTCGGAGGTTATTTTCGCCTTTTTTCGGTAAAAAAAAAAGTGGCATAAAGCGAACCTTTGATAAACTGGGAATACCTGTATTCACATCTTGATATCTACATTGGTTTACTGTATCACACATTATTTCTTTTGTGTCAAGAATGATGATAAAGTCAATTATTAGAAATGTTATATCAATCTTTGTTGCTATTTATGAAGCTATACACAGGACTGGGAAATGTATTCTTTCCCACACTCCAATTAAATTTATAATATTTATATCCACAGGCATATGAAATTGGCAGAAGGACCAGGTATTACTGGGGTTTATGAAAATAATAATCTCAAAAAACTTAGACTTAAGCTGATCTATTAGTTATGTAGAAGACAAGTCCTAAAAGAGTGTTTGACTCCTTCCTGTACCCAGGGTCTGATTAACCTATACCAGGGCCCCTAGGCTATTAGCCCCCTCCCCCCCATATCATTTTAAGTAAGTAATACGATCTGTCAATCGTGTGAATAAAGTAGATTATTATGTGCTAATGTGTAATATATTCATTCCATTTTTTAAAGAGATATTTGTTACAACATTTTTATTAAGTTTTAAGATGATGATATTCTTCTTCTTCTTCCATATCAGGCTCCAGCTATAGTGAGCA
>VCCN01000233.1:7103735-7116307 GCA_006491835.1 Architeuthis dux | reverse complement strand
TATGATGTGTGCTTGTATATACAAATTGTATACTTTTTTACATGATGAAGGTGAAACTTACCAGCTTCCTTTAATTCTTTAATTATTGCTTCCTTGCCAGGCTTATTTATTTCCAGAAGATTAGCCTTCAAATCCTTCAGTATCAATTTTCCAGTACCTATGCCATCTGTCATTGTGTTCAAGATGACCCCAAATGGCCCACGGCTCACCCAACCAGTGCAGTATAAACCTTCAAAAGGACATTAAAAATCATTACAGATTAGAACATACAGCGATCAACATGTAATTGTATTTTTAAAAAATCTTTGGTGAGGAAGAAAAATACTTTTATTCTTAATTTTCAAGAAAGAAAATATTCCTTTCCTCACCTAAAAACAAATTGTGGCTTCTTTTGATTAGATTCAAATTCTATTATCTTGATTTATCTTTTTATGACATGAAGCATTATCAACCACTGTTAATCTTTTACTAGTATTTCTTCCATCTCAGTTTTAGTTGCCTCTCTGATCTGTGCTGTTTACTAATGGCTGTAGACTGGCGGCATGAGTAGTTGTGATAAAAAGCAAATCAAATTTAGATAAAAGAAATATTAGAAAATATTTTTTTGCAATCAGAGTTTCCTACTGTTGAAATTCGATCATTTGAATGGAACTGATTTTAATATTTCATTGTCTTTTTCAAATACTAGAATGTTCAAATGTTTCTTTCATGAATTCTCTTATTTCTTTTTATTTATAAAAATTGCCAACATCTTTTTGCCAGTAATATTTTGAAAAATCAAGAGATTACTTTTGAAGATTAATTTTTTTTCTTCTATTTCTTTTTGGACTTGGTTAACTGATGTGAATCTTAACCCAGTCTTTTTATATGTGACCATTAAGGTGATTGACTCTAAGGTTCCAACTTTGAAACCCCCTCACCGTTGGTGAGAAGGCCTGCCCTGGGGGGACCATGTGCCCAATTGTCACCCCCCGGTGGACGCCCATCCTTCACAACCAGATCATTCACTTCCATTTTCAATGTTAAAGTTAACATTTATTGTCAATATTTTTCTTTTTTCAGTTCAGCAGTTCAGCAGTTCTGCTCTATAAAAATTGATCTAAATTAAGTTTTTGACTTCAGCTGTTGTCGGTTGAAAATTGTAATATTAGTCAGACACTTTAGCCGTATTTAGGCATAAATTATTAGTACACTCAATACACTTTATGGATTGCAGCACCTCCACTCACCTGGTTGTGTTGCATAAGAAGACATATATAGAGAAACATGTTTTATTTCTGTATTGTCAAATTTTTAGTTATTTTCTCCCCGGGCAATGCCGGGATTCTCTGCTAGTGTGTATATATATATATATATATATATGAATGAATGGCTTGGCTTCGCAAACAAAGATTTTGGGGATGGTTTTCCACAGCATTTGGACCATAGACAGCAGGGCCAATGTGCAGAGTAAACCTCCAGCCTGAGCAGTGTAGTTTTAAGATGAAGTGCGACTTGCCCAGGGTCAACCCACCCTTTAAACCAAGGGTTTGCTTCCTATGGACCACCAGAGTGGCCCAGATAGGGGCAGGGCCCACAGGTCATAGGTTTGAGAGGAGTGTCCTTCTCCTGACAGATGCCCGAGCTAGCTATGGGGGTCTGTCCCACCCTTGTGGGGATGCTCCGACAGTACAGCTGAGCTGTGATTCGACAGAATGTGAATATCCCGTAATTGGTAGAAGCCTGAGCTGGCTATAGAGTTCTACCGACCCTTGAAGGAGAATCAGGACAGAATGGCCTCTGCAACTTTGATCACAAATTTTCATGATAGTGCGGCTGTCTGCAACTGTAGGCGCAGATCCTCATGACAGTATGGCTGTCTGCAACTTTAAGTACAGACCCTAGTCACTCCTACATTGAGCAAATGTGCACTGAGTATGGGGTTCTGCTGACTCCATCAGAGCAGTGACCCGACAGTATATCAGTTTACACCCAAAATTTTGGTGTGGATTGTTCTTGATCTTGTTACGGTAGGAAAACAAAGTTAACTCCTGACTTTGTCCTGGAGTTTGACAGTAGAGAGACAGGGGTGAAAATATGTTAGGCCTTGATCTGGTTTATTTCTAATAAAACATTCCAGTAAATGTTCATGCAGAATTAAGTAAAAAAAATTAACACTATGGTTTTAGAATTACAGACAAAAATATGTTTACAGCAGTTTGATTTCTTGAACCTTTGCAAGCAGTAAAACTTAGATATATACATCTTTTAGAGATCTCTGGATGTATACTTTGTCCACTTTAGGAACTCTTTCATACACATGAGTCATGACCACTTTATTGTAATTCTAACCACCACCCTCTCTCTTAATGTAGAGGAGAACATCTACTTGGGTTGAATGTCATGATGGCTTTCCCCTATCTTATAAGCTGTCCCAAGTGAGCCACTAGTGTTATTCCCCCCTCCCCCCAAGTCAGCACTTTAGTGAGTACGAATAATTGTCCCCTCCCCCCGCTCATTAATTTTCCCAAAAAATCCAACGCCCCGCTCTTATTCCAATCCCCTCAATTATTAAATTTTTTTAAAAAAATCGAACCCCCCCCCGCCAATTATTAATTATTCCAACATGATGAAGATTCACTTTTCCACCCTAATAAGAAATGTGACATTGTCTTTACATACTTTAAAAAGTTTTGATTAAAATCGTTTTGGGTAAAAAAGACGAATAGAAAAGAAAAAAAAGATAGTTTAAAAAGAAAAAATTCCATTGACATAGCAATTGGCACTTTCTTTGTTTTGTTTTTTTAAAATTGTCGACACCCTTTTTTGAAAACATTATTAAAAATAGAAAAATGTTGTTCAATTATTTTCTTGCAAAGGAAAAAAACTAAAGTTTTGTAAAAAAAAAAAAGAAAAACAGATTTTCATTAACAACGTAGAATTTGAAAATCAAATGGTATTGCAATATTATTAAATAAGGTATCCCCACCTTGTCTTCAATAGTATTTTAGATGAACGAAAGAAATTCATTCATTAAAATACAAAAGGCTCCAAATTGGGATGCCTCTATGTTCCATCTTGCATAACAACTAGATATGGATTAAATTAGCTCACCAAAAAATGCATTTCTGATTGGAATAATTTTACAAAAAATTTAAGATTGATCTGTTTAGCCTATCATGATTTAAACTTAAATCTAATATCAAATATAAATTTCATCCAATCCTATATTTAAATTCAACTATATATCTATATTTAATCTTTTTATGATTTTTTTCTAATATATTCTTCATTGATATACTCTGCCATACTCTTTCATAACCAATCCCCTTTCCCACAATGTAACTTTGAAGAAAATTCTGACAAATACTTTTAGATTAAATGAAAAAATGAAAAACTATAGGTAATGCTCCTAGATCAGAATACTGCACGAGCATTACCTCTCCCAAACTGAGAAAAAAAAGGGAGAAAGCAGAACATTTGTCCATTTGAAGTCAATTTTTGGCTGCAAAAAGTAAACGATACTTAATTTGCATTAACAAATTTTTGCACTGTAAAAGATTGAGATTTAAAAGATTTACTACAACTCACATAATTATTGGATTTTAATGAAATTTTCAGTACTTATTTAAAATAGAACGATTTTCATCCCCCACCACTTATTCCGCCCCCCCCCCCGGTAATTAAATGGGACATACCTATCTTGCAAGATACACTGTTGGAATAATGTCCACCATTTGAAGAAACAGGACTGCGTACTAGAAATCTTCTTGAAAAATGCTTTGTTTTATGCAAATCAGGTAGTTCTTCCCAACTTTTTTCTTGGGAACATGTCTTTTCTGAAAGAGGGCATCCTAAGTGCCCATTTGCAAAGTGTCTGGCGCAGCAAAACATGAGCAGGGAGCCCGGATGTTCTAACAATGCTGCCACACAAAGTCTCTTTGGCTGTGGCTGGGCAGAGGGCTCTGGATCGATCTCGCGGTCCTCACCATCTAATTCATGGATGTAGCTGATTACTTAGGATTTTACATGTATTTGAAGAAAAATGATTGACAGTCTCAGAAGATTTGGCCTAGTTTTATAAATAACACTTCTACATAAGTCAAATCAGAGTAGTGGATATTTATTTATACAGTTTTGTATATTAAAGAAGTTGATGTTTGTATTTCTTGGGTCTATGCTTGTCACAGCTTTTATCATCAAAATGAATTCATGTATGCATTTTTGTGCATGTACATTTAAGTCCCCTCTGATTGGTTGCCAAGTTACATCAAGTCCATGCAACGATTCTCAAGATATTTAAAATGGCTCTATACATTCCAGATTAGATCTTGTATAACTTTATATGCACAACTTTTTATATACTATCTCTTTTTCCAGCATCTCTGCATAAAGACTGAATAAATTAATTTTATACTTTCATGATACTAAAGAACTTATTTGCAATATGGTTTAGATATCAGCTATTCAAAATACCATGTAAGAAAGACTAATGAAACAGATGTGAGTGAATCTGATCTGATCTGAATCTAAAACTAAATAAAGACTAAATAAAACCAAAAGAGAATTACCAGGAATTCCAGTCACTCGGCCACTTTCATTGTATACAACTCCTTTGCTGTGGTTAAATGGCAAGTCTGGATCAAGTTGAATACCTTGATAACCAATGCTGGTCAGGATCTGAATCAGGAAGGAAAAAATAAGTGAATTTTTTTAATCAAATTTAACTTGTACTGCTTTGCAAAGAAATGAAAATCCCAAGATGATGTAATTTTGTTCCATCATGATAAATTCAAAAAGAAAGGGGAAAAAAATTACTTACCATCCCACAAGGCAAGTCAATCATCTTCTCAGTTGAAACAGCTTTTGGATTTTCTTTTATTGATCCCTAAAGAGAAGAAATAACCACAGAAACAAAGATATTTTATTGCTAACATTTATAATATCTTGATTATATTAAGTAACTAAAGAAGATTGTGTTTGTGTTTGTGTTTGTGTCTGAGTTTGCAGTGTACCCATTTCATTAATGTGTATCTTTTCCCAATGTAATGTAGGTGCAAATTTCTAGCTTCATCGTTTGTGTGCAAGCATCTGACACATTTGAAGCAGATTAGATTTGAGTCATCAATACCTATCAACCATCTCTTACAAGATGATCTTTCAGTGACTCCACTCCAATTGACAACTTCCTGAACCAATTTTGAGCAGTATAGTCACTAACTTCACCTTCACTAAATGCTGTGTATATTCTAGGGGTTGCTTCTGCTGCTTTTGTTCCAAGTTTAAATTCATATTGCAGTTGATTTCACTTGATACCACTATGGTTATACTCTTCTGAGGGTTATCTTGTAGTGAATGATATGCATTAGTTCCAAATTGCTGAAAATGCTTTACTGACCGTTGCATTCGAAAGGTTTATCTTTTTTTAAAGCTGATAAAAAAGAGAATATTGAAAACTGCATGAAATTTTTGGGTCACCTGTTATATCAACCACTAGCTGAACAATTGTAAAAACATCCAGTGAAAATGATTTCAGTGTTTTAAAAATATTCAAAATAAGCATTTTATCTAAACCTGAACAATTTAAAAAATTTATCAAAATTAATTTACTCCAATTTTGTTAAAAATGGATTATTATTGTAAATAAGTACATATATGCATCTGGAGGACAATTACCCATGCGTTCATGATATATAAAACTTTTACATTTTACAAGTATTATACAGACTAAGAAAGGTAAGAACTCATTTTGCCCAGCTTTAAATTATAGCTTTTCATCTTTTGTGAATATATGCATCTGGAGGACAATTACCCATGCGTTCATGATATATAAAACTTTTACATTTTACAAGTATTATACAGACTAAGAAAGGTAAGAACTCATTTTGCCCAGCTTTAAATTATAGCTTTTCATCTTTTGTGAATATGTTTTTTAAGACTTCACCATCTAAGTCAGTGGTTCCCAACCAATAAGGTAAAAATAAAAGTCCAGTCAAGGGATAGGGTTTTCTGCACTGCTATCTATCAAGTCGAAGGCTTGAAATAAGCTCCAAGTTGAGAATGATTTATGATGTACTCTCTCACTAATAAACCCAAAAATCGAAGAACAGAAATCACATTGATATGTATATCAGTTAAGATAGCAGAATTCTTATTTATTTATTTTTTTGTAATAAATTGGAATTTCAAATGATGAGTTCTAATTATTTTTGCTTGCTTCCTTTGAGTAACAAATACACAGCAGCTGTACAATTATAAAATTAAACTAATTCTTAATATAATGCTGTCTAATTATACGTAAAATAAAGTTATTATTTGAAATTATTCTTTGTTGCAACTTAATAAATGGAAGCGGGGAATACTGGTAATCTTATTGACAAAAGTGGGGAATGACTCAAAAAGGTTGGGAACCACTGATCTAGGTACTTAGAATAAATGCTTTTAATATGTCAGACACTTGTTAAAGACTCTTTACCAATTAGCAGTTGAAAAGTTACCTCCCTTACTAAAGTAACCCAGTTTAGATTTTCTGTATCTGAATTTTGTTTGTAATATGAAAGCAGTTTGTACCTTTCAAAAAATATTCAAACGTTTTGAGCTGAGAAATTACTAGCAAAGGATTTTGTTTCCTTGTGTTTTTTCACAAATCGAAAATCTCCCAAACTGCATTCTGTGCAATTATCCTATAATTTCTTTCCAAGTCTTGTAATCGAAAACTAGCTAGACTTTTTCGTCATAGTTTCCTTATGTAATAAAAATAAATGAATAAGTAGCAATTATAACAATTTTTACCTTATTAGTGTGCTGCATTGCTGAATGTGAATATGTAAGATAACTCGAGAAAAATTTGATGGATTATTATGAAACTTGGCATCAATGAATTCACAAGCTAAATGTCTAGATCTGGTTAGATCAGAAAATTCTCAACCAGGAGTACATTTTCACGGCCGCAATCAAGAAATCTTTAGTATGTTTACAGAAAGATCTAAAGTTCTAAACATTTGATCAATAACCTATGTCCTAATTTAATTAGTATATAAATGTTGAAAATGGCCTAAACAGCCATAACATGTACATCAAAAGTCATACACCAATACACAAGACGGAACTATGTTCATAGAAATGTTAATTTTAAAATTTTAATTTTTTTTTTAATTTTGAAGTTTTAGAATTTTAATATTTATAATGTCTAGAATACTGAAATTGAAAATATTTTTCAATATTTTTCATTTTCATAGTTTATTGTACTACTTAAAGAAAAATTTAAAACTTTATTAACTTTTAATGACTTTTTGAGATTTCTTTTTGCAAGAAATCATTGGGTTATCAGGTCCTAAATTGGAGGGGTGCAGTTTTAATTGGTTTTCCGGGTGCATATCTGTTATTTGCGTTCGTGAGGAAGTCTTAATTTGGGTGAGATACAAGAAAGTGGATTCACAACAATGTTGAGGAAAAACAAAAAATCATTTGTTGCGCATGTTCCTAGAGGCGACAATATTCAACCACAGTTTTCCAGATTTCAATTGGATCTTTCTTGACATAGATTTCAAAATGTTATCAACTCCATTTGAAACTCTTCTGGTGCCTCAGATACATCAACTACATGGAGTTGAAAAGTTAATTTCAGAATAGTATGCTTTCCAGAAAGTTTCAACTGAGCAAGAAGGGATCTAAAAAAAGTTAGCTTCTTTCTAAATGCCTGAATTTTTGCCACATGTCATATATGGATTTACACTTACCTTGCAAAGAAATGTTTAAATGATTTTGCTTTGTAATTACATCACATAGAAACGTGACATTTCTATAGAAATCTTTATGAGATAATTCACAATGCTGATTAGTGAAAAACCATATTATTTATTATCTCGTAAAGATAACATTTTTACTAATACCCGTCCTGGCAATAACCAGAGCACTTTGGAATGATAGGGAAAATCAACACTAATTAACTCTTTTGGTCACCCTAAGCAAGGCCTTTCAGAGACTTTTCACATCAAAGGGTTAGTAAGAAGGGAGTTATTTATGCCACAGAATTAAGACCTGTAAATATTGAAATTGCTTATGATGTTAAAATTGTAAAATTGGAAACACTAAAACATGACATGTTTAAAATGAAGACTAAAAAGCAATAAGAGAGTTAAAATGACTTATAAGAGTTAAAAACACTAAGAATGAAGAGCAATAAGAGAATTAAAAAAAAGAGACTAACATTGGGTAAGGCAGTTGTTCACTCTAGATTTAAAAATGTTGAGATTGTACTCATTGGGAAAACATTCAGAAGGGAGTTTATTTCACATAGCAGATGTTCTTGAGAAGAAGCTATTTGCGAGGAACTTGCGACAAGTCCTTGATATATCTAAAAAGTATGGATGTGCCTTAATTGCTGACCGAGTTTTAACTCAAAATTCCTGCACAGGAGGGACTAGGGAATGTTGTTCATCTGAACACTTTCCTGGAAGTAATGGTAGAAAAGTGCCAAACTTGCAACATTACGATGATGAGACAGTGGTTGGAGTGTGGAAAAAAGCTCATCATCCACTAGTCCACGCATTCGCTTCTGTATTCTATCGAGTGTGGGAAATGCCTGATGAGAGGAGCCTTCCCAAATGTGCATGCATTACTCTATTTTAGGACAGATTTGGCTCTTATAGTGGTATAATAGTGCTTTAGGTGTTAGAAACCTTCTCAATCGGTAAAAAGATCCTACCATTTTAGCTGTGTCTTTGGCAACAGAAGTAATGTAAGAGACCCATGCCAAAGCAGGTGTGAATTTGAAACCCTGGAGTTTATCCAGGCAGGGGGACTCCTCTAAAATAGTATCATTCATTGAGATAGGTGGAAAGTCATTTAGTCCACCTTCACAATATATATCTTATTAAAAATATCAATTCTGCATGTATTTCGTTTTAGTGTGCCCAAAGAAAGTAACTCTTCATATAAATGAAAATCTTCCGGTATGACACAAACAAAGTATAATACTTGTGCTGAGTCAGTAGAATCAGTAGATTCATCCAAAGCTACCGAAATAATATACAGTTTCCTTTTAGATTATTTTTTCAAGTTGGTCTTTTACGTTGAGAGTTAATTCATGCAGCTGATGAGCATTTGTTTGTATTGTAAGAGGTATTTCTTTATATTTATTAATCTTATCAGGATCTAAGCATCCTACAACTTCAATTATGCATTCTTTTATGAATTCTGCATCATTAAATGGCTTTCCCTTTTTCCCAAGTAGGCTACTTTATAACTTGCTTCAGTAGAAGTGTTTCCTTGATGTAGTACTAATTTAAATAGTCGTCTTTGCTTTTGCTTCCCATCTTTTAATTTCTGCAATGCAATCTTTCGAGGCTCACCTTCTAGCTGAGCATATTTATTTTCCTTATGAGTTGAATAATGCTGATGCACATTGTACTTCTTTATTGTTGAAATTGCAGTATCACAGAGCAAACAAATCATTTTATCTCTATCAAAAATAAGATAATGTATTGCAATTCCCACTCATTATTTTGTTTTTGTTAGGCATGATGGAGAGGAAAATAAATCAAATAGTAAACACCAATTGATAGAAACACAAACACGTGCCTGGAAGAGGAGTAGGTACTAACTGATAATAACTAGTAATAATGATTTTACTTGGTACAAAATGTTATTCCCATGTAAATTTATATATAAAACATTAAATTAGTGACTATTTTTCATTTATAATTGTCGATGTTGTGAATTATTAATTTTTATAAAAGAAATTCAGAATTTCTTGACAATGTCATCTAGAAGGCCACATACAGCCTTATGGCTACAAGTTCTCCACCCCTGAACTAGGCAAACTAACTTTTGTGTTACAAAGTTGCATATAAACCTTATTCAAGACCGCACTACTACAAGATAAATCAATGGCTGCATCACCTGGCTAAAAAACCGACATATTCAAAGAATTAATCACGGAGTATCTTATGAAGCTGGAAGAGGAACTTAAAGGATATTTCCCAAACCTTTCACTAACAATTAAATGGAGCTCTTATCATAATCAATATAATTTTATCAAGTTTTGATCCTTAATTTTTAGGGGTACATGGGAACCTGTCAAAATGCCCAAGGGGTACAGAGGAACAAAAAGTTAGGTTAGATTTGGGAATTTTTGACTGGTTAACTTTGCAAGTTCACTGAAAGAATCAGATTGAACTCTGTGGTCTACTGTGTATGTGAATATAAGTACTGAATGATAGGCATCAATTCTGTAATGTGTAAGATTTGAGTCCCCGTTATCATACAAGTTTTACTTATGGATAAAAGTAAATAAGAGTGATAGCGATAAACTGACATATGATTCTGGATTTAGTGGACTACAAAACTATTGTGGAATTACACAAAGAGCTGATATTTGTTTAAAACTCTTGAATATATAATTGAATAAGTAACCATAAATAATTTTTACAATTAAATAAATATATTAATGCATTATATACGAGATGTATGTCATTATTATAATAATAAAGTAACTGATAATAATATATAATGTATATTGTTAATTATTAATAATAAAAATAAAATAATTTAATAATGCTCACGCCTACAAAACGCTTGCGAAATGTTCACGTTCTAACAGTTAAGATGTTGAAAATGGCCCAAACAGCCGTAACATGTACATCAGAAGACATACACCAATACACAAGATGGAACTATGTTCATAAAAACGTTAATTTTAAAATGTTATGTATTTTTTAAAAATTTTGAAGTTTTAGAATTTTAATATTTATAATGTCTAGAACACTGAAATTGAAAATAATTTTCAATATTTTTCATTTTCATAATTTATTGTTTGTTACTTATTATATACAATTATTATAATATATGTTCTTTAGATAGATATCATAATTGAATAAACTTATGCTGGCAAATCATGCTGCTTATTTAACAGTTGAATAATAAGTAAAGTACCTATTTTGTCCTAGCTTAACATCAGAGCTTTTCTTCTTCAGTGAAAGTTTTATTTTTAAGACCTCACCATCTTAAGATATAACATAAAATTTCACTACTTTATTAATGTGTCAGAGACTTAAAGAATTGACAATTTTTACCGATTGCACCGTGGACTCAAATTTGTATGTACTTTTCAAAATAGCAGTTGCTATATTGACAAGAGTTACCTCCCTTACTAAAGTAAAGCATTTTGGATGTTCTGCTCCTGAATTTTGTATTAGTAATAAAAAAAACAGTATCTACCTTAAAAAAAAGAAATACTCAAATGTTTTGAGCTGAGAAATTACTAGCAAAAGATTGTGTGTTTCCTTGTGTTTTTTCACAAATCGAAAATCTCCCAAACAGCATTCTGTGCAATTATCCTAATAATAATCCAGTTTTTTTTTCTACAGTTTTGAGAAGGGTCATTAATATTCAAATCAGGCCCTGTGTTATAAGGGTTACCCCCTTTAAAAATAAAAACTTCTGCTTACCTCATCACACTGAAGAAGGCCGAAGAATGGATTGGCCGAAATGTTGTGTTTACAACACAAACAAGAAGTTGTTCAATCGTCCAAAGAACCATTTGAATATTCTAGTTGTATTATTTTATGCATTACTTCTTTGGAGGCTTGATATATACCAAAACCTCACATCAGAGTTCAAGTGAGTTTAAAATGATCAGTTGTAGTGTTAATATATTAATCAGTTTTAATATATACAGGACCATTTTCAGCTGTGTATTGATTTTCTATGTCAATAGATCTTACCTCCAATTTATTCTCGACTAATCTGAGACCTTTTACAGAGGATCCATCACCGAGTATCTCTACAGGACTTCTTAAAAAATGAAGATGCCATGTTTGGGTTGCATCTGCCCATATCTTTTTATCTTTTTCTGTTGGTTTGACAGCAGTGTTATATAGCAGTTCTGTCAGTCGACGGCGAGGACGAGGCAAATCTGGAAAAATAGAAATCTATTAATAATAGCTAGATTGCATTGAAATCATCTGGTAATGAGCTTCAACTTTAGATGCTGTGATTTATTTATATGAATAAAAAGCAATGACTGTCAGTTTATAAACAAATGAGATGTAAAACGTTTGATACCCTTTAAGATGAAGAAGTTTAAGTTCTGGAAATTAGTACATCACTCTATATATTTTTACTGAACTGACAAGAATAAATAACAAACTTTGATCCCATCTGAAAAGGAGAGAGATACATGATAGAAGAATTTTTAGTAATTAAACAAAAAAAACCCCAAAAAACAAAGACGATCTTTTTACTAACATATATGACATCAATTAGAAAACAAGTTTGAACAAAATTAGCTCCCCTTGAATACAACTCATAGCAATGAACTTATTACATAAACCCTTTCCATTAGTAATAAGAATTTCTATATACAGGTTGTCCATAAAATTTTGAAAATCTATTAAAAATACAAATATTACCATAATTGTAAGGGGTTTGTTGCAGAATAAAGACAAAGTAATAAAGTTTGTTTTACAAACATTAGTACACTTCTACATGGGTGTTATTAGTTGCACATAGTACACCTAGATGACATTCAATTTTTAACCAGGTATGTGGGAGCATCTCTTCATCAATGGTGGATATGGCTTGGCAGATTC
>VCCN01000233.1:7085060-7097957 GCA_006491835.1 Architeuthis dux | reverse complement strand
TAAATAAAATCTGACTTATAACATTTTTTTGAACTTGTGAAATAATATATTCAATCTGCGAGTGATTTTTATAAGAGAAAACTGTGACATTAAAATTAAATGTTAACTTGGTTTAAATAATTTATGGTCACAAACTTCATCTATGATGGACCATTGCTTGAGGTTGTTTTTTTAATTTAAAATTAAATGTTAACTTGCTTTAACTAATTTATGGTCACAAACTTCATATACAATGGACCATTGATTGAACCTTAAAGTCTGCAGTCTCTAATTAAAGCATTGCTTATATATATCAGTTGCTGGGATAGTCAACAGGAGGCTGCGTAGGTCAGTGTAAAACTTGAGTTTCTCCTCTGGATATGTCTAGAGAGTTGGGATTTATAAGCTGGAGAGTATAGCATACTGCTGTTTTTTCAGCAGGATGCGCAGGCCAATAATACGGTCAGAGTGACCAGTTAGTAGGTCAGTATGTTTTCAAAGCAATGGAGATGGTGTGTGGATAGATAGATAGATAGAGAGAGAGAGTAAATATTTACTGATATCTTTATTTTATCGATTTTCTTGAAGATGTAAGAGCTGGCTGAAGAGAAAGCCTGTTGATGGAAACTTAGAACTATAAAGAATGATATGAAAATGAATGAAGAAAATAAAACGTTTTGAAGTATTCAAAGACATGTCAATATTTCTTTCTTTCAAAACCTATTTAATAAGAAATTTGGAAGAGTTATTTCCCTTATTCACTAGCCTGCATATTGGCTTAAAAGTATTACATTTTTTTTTTTACTGCAAATTTTTTTTATCTAAAATTATCTTATTGGTGACTGATGAGGAAGTTTCTTTTTCTATTTTTTTTTCTCTTCCTTTTTTTTTGCTTTCATCAGCTTATGGGTCAATTAAATACTGCAAATACCCACAACACTGGTTTATTGCTGGCTTTAGGTTGTTCATGTGTTCTGACATTTATATGTATCTGGACTTCACCCAGCCCTAATGGTTCATAGTATAAACTTGAGATTTTGCATACACACTCTCCTCAATGAGTAGAGAAAATGTTTGTTTTTGTTTTTTGAAAATCCCCCCCTCCAATAGGTTTTTAGAAGGGGTTCATAATGCAATGTAAGTTTATGCTAAATTGGTCACTAGTGTGTGCCAGCTTGTTTTTTTGTTTTTTTTTAGTGATCACAGCCCAACAAAAGGCGAGAGAAGTACCTTATTCATTGATCACCCCTTTTTCCAACATCACCCCAACACATGGGTGGCAGTGATTCATAATTTCCCTTGGAATGCTAGTTTTTATTATTATCATTTTTTAAATTCTAATAAAGATACCAAAAAAGGCTTATAACACATGTAATGTTATTAAATACTGTATTTTACGGCATATAAGACTGCCCTTTTCCCTTAAAAAATAGCTCAAAAGGTAACGTAACCTTTGTTGTCCAGCTCCACATTGGCCAGAACTTGAGAAGGGGGTAAAAACTGGGTGATAAAGAGAGGTATTCAGGGAAATGTGTTTATTCCTTAATAATATGATAAAAGAACTATTTATGAAGAAGCATTGGTAAAATAATTGAGGTCCGAGTTGATTTTATTTTAAAATTGCATTTGGGGATATCTACATATAGTTTTTGGTTTAGGGAGAAATTATTTTTTAAGCTAAAAAGATGGCTCATGAGCTGATATACTTGTTTGGATATTTTTTCATTTAAATCATAAAGTTACCTGATAATAATAATAAAATGAAACAAAATTTATTTAAGATTAAATTAGGGATTATGAAAAATCTTTTAGTATTAACTGAGAAAAAAACAAGTTTTGATTCAGTGGATTTACTACGCATGTATAGTACCGAAGGTAGACCAATAAGGTGATAAGCAACTTGTTATTTGAAAACACACACTCTGCTTAAAAATACTATTTAATGATTAAGCAGATGTCTTCTTCCATTCTGAATTTCTGAGAGGTGGAATTTTCATTATTATACACTGATTTACTCGGACTAGTGTCCTCATCTTGGTTGTTATAGTCACAACGTTTCAGCTGTTGTACCCTTTGGCCTTCTTCAGGTGTCTGTCGTAGTCTGTATTTTGAACTGAACCCTTTATCCAATCCATGGGGGTAGATTGTAATCATTCCACTGTCCACGCCAGAGGATATCTCACATCTGTTAATTCTTCCTAGGTAATTCATCCTTGCGATGCCACTTGTCTGCCTGAACCAGAGTATATGACCTTTCCTCACTACTCAACACAGGGATTGAACTAGCAACCATTAGCCAGGTTACTAGATTCGCTCAACCAATGCTTTTATCCACTCGGCTATGTGTCCCATGGAACATAAACATATACAGTAGCAAAAGATTACAGGCTGTAACCTTAAAATTCTGAATGGAAATTCATTTTAGATGGGAGCCATTCATCTTCCCGAAAATCACTTTCTCGAAATTCAATTTGCTGAATGTTGATTGGCCGAATCATGACTAGGCTGACTTATCATCTTCCTGGCTGTTTATTAGCTTGAAAAACAAAGGAAGACAATTTGAGTTATCCAACCAGCCATTCTTTTGTATTTTGTTCTTTATAAAAACACGGGTTAATTTTTTTTTATTTTAATTAGTGCGATGTTTACAACTTATGAAGAAAAAGGTGGCAATCCATTAAATGTAGTATTTATTTATAATAAGATTTAATATTTACAATATATATTGTGTTTAAGATTTATAGAAAAAAAGGATTTTTCAATTAAGTATTATTTACATATGTGTATCTCTGTTATATAGCTAATAAACCTGATAGAAAACATAACATTTTTGGGCTGTCTGTTTACCAGTCAAACATGCACACAAAGAAAAATCCCTCAAATGATTTTAGTAAAATTGTTTCACAAGAGATGTCCGAAAAGTAAGGTACAAACATTTACTAATCCAACATATTTATTACTATACAAATTAAATATTGTGTGTATGTTACCAGCACTACTATGCTACTTTTCCACAAAGTCTCCATCGAGATTGAGGCACCTGTCCCATCGGTGCATGTGTGCATAAATATCCTCCCTGAAGAACATGGCGTCAAGTGACTGGAGCCACCCTTTTACCTCTGCAACAACAGCGTCATCTATGTGGAACAGCTTCCTGGATAAATGTCGTTTAAGGGGCCGTCCAGAGATGCTGAAGGAGCCATGTCAGGACTATGCGGTGGATGCATTAAAACATCCCAACCATATCGCTGGAGCCACTCTTTTGTCAGGTTGGCCATGTGTGGGGTGGCGTTGATGTGCAGCAGGATGACACCCTTACACAAACATCCTGCGGTATGAAGTCCACAAGCAGCACACCTTTTGCCTCCCAGAACACAGTTACCATTAATTTCTTTGTGGACTGCTGAACTTTGAGTTTTTGGGGGTCCATGACGATGGATGCTTCCAGGTCATGGAATCAACCTTTGTCTCTGGGGTAACGTGATGCACCCAGGTCTCATCATCCATGATCATGTGCTCCAGAAAGTCCCCATCAGCTCCCCTATACCGTTCCAAATGCTTTAAAGAAATTGCAGAGGTGCAAGGGTGGTTCCAGTCACGTTCCTCGAGGAGGGTATTTATGCACTCGTGACAAGTGCATCAATCTCCATGACGACTATGTGGAAAAGTAGCATAGTGCTGTTAACATATGCACAATGTTTTATTTGTATAGTAATAAACATGTTGGATTAGTAAATGTTTGTATCTTACTTTTCGGACATCCCTCATAGTTGTGCGAAGGTGCGGATAGCCTAACAGTTAGCAGCACGTAAAATGGAATTGACGAACAGAGTTCAAACTCTTGCTGAGACAGTTTGCTTTACTTCGAACTAAATAATAAATTGCTCAAGTAAAATAAAGGAGAATACAAAATGGATAGCTGAAATAATATGACCGCTGTCTCCACTGCCCCATGACACCACACAAGTGGAAGATTTTAAAAAGAAATATGTTAATTCTTTTGCTGTCAGATACACACAAGAAAAATCCCTCAAATGTTGATAATTTTCAGCTGTTTTGAAATATCAGTATATCATGTCTATAATAATAATAAAAAAGAACCAATATCAAACTAGTAATAAAGTAATAACAGTGAAAATATATCATCTAAAAATTAAAAATAATAACTCTACTAGTAGCATTAGTACCAGTAACATTAACCCCAACTTTTTTATTAGTTGAAGCATTGTCAACCATTACCAACTTTTTAACTAGTTTATGGCAGTGAGTCTTGTTGAGAACTTATTCATTATTTTCCGATCTGCATTGTTTACTCACTGCCGTGGACCGACTGTCTGAGTAGCTACAATGTAAAGTAACTGAAATTAGTATGAAAAGAAATACTAGTCAAAAAGAATAACTCTACTATTACTAGATAGCAAAACAAAGATGGTGTGGAGAATTGGAGAGGAAGGGGTGGTAAAATGACTATAGATTTATGCTCTGCTTAATCAAAGCTTCCATGGCTGAAGTGGTTAAGGCAACGTCCATAATGGGCTTCTGAGGTATGGGATGCAAGCTCAAGTCTTGTCAGAAGCTACATTTTATTTCTGATTTTTCACTGCTTGCTGTAGTGAATAAAGAGTTTATAGAACCAGTGTTGTGAAAAAAAACAATATTAAAGTTTTGCATATAAATAAGTAGCTTTATTAAGCTTCTTCCTATTTACTTATACATAATCTTATTTGTTTACCACTAACACAAACCATCCACTTCCTAATTTTGTAAATTTTTTATAAATTTGATATATTAGTATTTCAAAGGATTTCTATCATCCAAATTTCATCCAAATCAATTCAGCTATATTGAAATAGCAGTACAGTAATGCCTTGATATGTGTGGTTAATAAATCCTCGATGTACATTTATATCAAAACCGCATTATTCAAAGTTAAGAATCAATGGAAATAATTACAATGAATCCTGGAAAATAAAAAAACAATTTAGACTAATTTATATTATTACATTCCTCAATTATCTCCCTTAGTTAAACCCTACTCAATTGTCTCTCTTAGTTGATCTTTAATATAATAAGTTATAAAAACAACCCAAAATGTCTACTCTACAAATATAAACAAGTCCTGCTGATGATTGTTGTAATTTTTTATATCTTATTTCAAGTTGAATAAAGCCATTATTTATGGTAAATATTTTCCGTTTTGAACCGCACTAATCAAATTTTATACCATAAATATGAAGGGATGGTCACAATAAATGTTTGCGCACTAACCAAAACCACACATATCAAGGGATTACTGTATAATAAATAAACAAGAAAGAGTGCTGCACTTTTAGCATTTTGTGTATATAATAAATTTGCCTATTTTGTTCCTTGGTATGTGCCCACCTGATGAAAATAGGAACATTGCCAATAGAAACGTAATGAATTTAATGACCTTTTTAGGATGAGGGCACTGTTTTAACATTTCCTTGCTCATAAAATCCTTATCTTCCAAATGACTGTGAAAATCAATATTTCCAGTGCCATTCCATTTTAGATCTGGAAAAGCTTCTCTTACCAAGGAAAATCAATTGGCTTCAACGGAACACAATTAACAAATGCAAACACTCTACTCCCAAAGTCAATACCATTCCAAGCTCACTGTTTCAATCACATCTTTGGAATGGTCTAGATCAGTTTTGAACTATCTTTTTAAAAATTCATTCATAAATTAATTTTATCAATGGCATTTTCTGTATTTGTATGTGTCAGTGTTTGCCATTAGCCCTTTTCAGACTCCTGGGACATATATATCTCAAGGTTTCTATGACTGCTGGGATATATATGTTCCGTATATCTCTTTTAGAAGTCGACTGGGACACTTTAATTCAGGCACCGAGCCCCTTCATAGATTAGTCATAAGAGGGTTAAAGGTAAAAAAGACCTTTTTTTTGTGAAATTCTTCAGGTACAATTAACCCGGAATCTTATTAAAAATGTGTAACTTTTTTTTCATATAACCATTTAAGTTTTTCAAATCAGGATTGAAAGATGTTTTACATTGAATTGAATAGAATGAGATTCAAAGAGGCATATTTCCTTTTCCTATTTAACAGAGAGAGAGAAAAAAAAATTAGATATTACATAGTTTTAGTTGCAGGTCATTAAAAAGGTTTCTTTGATGTAATATCGAGATAAAATCAAGCCTCTTCTCTTTGTTAGTCATCTTACTTGTAATTTTAGGAGTTCTCTTTAGTTTAATAAACGTTGACTTGCAACCCACATTTCAAGAGTTGGTTAGACTGCTAATTTCTTAACTTTTAGTATTAAATACACTTACAGGGTATGAAAAAGCATGGTAATGCAGTAACTCTACTGAGCCACACCTGCTCATAGGGAGGCACAAATGATCATAACAACAGCAAAGGGATAATAAGGATGAAGAATGAGAGATCTAAACTATCTTTTATGGATAAATAAATATTGAATGCAAAAAGTCTCATTTAGTTCTTTATCGGTTGATTGATTCGAAATTTCGGTTAAAAACAATGTGCAAAATTTGTGCCATTAACAAAATTTTAGTATAAGCATTTGGGAGGCATATTTAGTCAGAATTCTGCATTACAAGGTACAAAATCACTTTATTGCACACTGCACTGTGCACACACAAAATAACATTTACATCTTTGTTAAGGAAGAAATTAATTAGCAAATGAAAAAGGTAGATAGCTTTACAAAGTAGGTATTTGCAGTACAAAACCAAAAAAGAGTATTGCTCCGAAAGTAATGCCTCCTATTTAATTCCACGGAAACTACAACAGATACATGGAGAATAATAACACTGTTGGATAGATCAAGTTTTCAGTTACAAAACACCACTGGCTATGCATTTTTGCCAATGATGAAGAAGAGCCTGAATGCTGCACTCATAAAAATCTGCACCAGCGGAGGTGATCCACTTTTTCACAGCAGGGATGACGGGGTCAGCATCAGGAAAATGTTGCCCGTGTAGTCCATTTTTCATTGGCCTGAACAGATGAAAGTCGGAAGGCGCCAAATTCAAACTATAGGGTGTGGTAGCACAGTCCAGCCACAATTTGCAACGTGATCCATGATCTTCAAACTAGTGTGGGGTCTGGCGTTATCATGTTGCAAGCGAAAGATTGTCTTCTTCTCTGGCCTGACTCTGGGGATTCAAGCCTTCAGCTTAGTCAGCGTCGTGATGTAACGGTCAGAGTTGAAGGTTTGTCCGGATTCCAGGAAATCTAGGAGGCTCACTCCTTTCCTATCCCAAAAGACAGTGCACATCCATTTGCAAAGTGATGGGGAATTTGTTTGCCGCCACTCCCTGGATTGTGGTTTTGATTCCAGCTCATAGTGGTGACACTATGTCTCGTCACCAGTGATGATGCAGTCCAGGAAACTGTAACATTTGGTGGTCTTTCTGTTCTTCAGTGAGCATCCCTGGGAACCACCTGGCACAAAGTTTGCGATATCTCAATGTTACCAACATCATTTCCAATGGATTGAAGCTGACATTCAGCTCCGTACACAGTTCCCTGGATATAATCCACCATTTCGCTTGGATGAGCTGATCGAGGCACTCCTCATTTTGTGGGTTTACAGCTGTGCAGAGCCATCCAGAACGTGGCTTGTCACTCACATCACTGTTGCCACTGTTGAAACAAATTATCCACCACCGAACTGTGCTCACATCCACTGTTTGGTTCCCCGTAAACATTCAGCAAGTGTCGATGAATGTTAATGGGTGCAATTATTTCCTCATGGAAGAATTCAATGACACACCTCTGCTTCCTACGCACTTTCATGACAGACACCATTTTGCCAGACTGTCGCTCAGCTGTTATCAGTAACAAAGCAAAAAAAATTATGGGTTATTGGCAGGAAGGTTAAACCTCTACTGTCATACCACCAACATCTGTCTCTGATGTTGTGGGTCAAAATAATAAAATAGGTGGCATTACTTTCAGAGTGACCCTTGTATATTTTAATGATTCGATTTCTGTATGTTTGTTTGTATGTTTGTTACCGTAACACAGCAAAAATGGGACATCGTAGCAAAACTTTTGTTAGTTTCAATACCATTAAAATGTTCTAACTTTAAGCAAGTATTATTAGAACAAATAATAAGGATCCAACTCCCTATCAATGACTTGCAAGAATGAGACCACAAAGCAGTTTAAAGAATAAATCCAAAGTACATAAGACTTACCTTCAACAGCTCTAAAGGTGTTAGTAATATTCTAGCAATATCCAGTGCCACATTTCCATGTCCAACAATAGCCACATCCTCTACATCCAAATTGAATTTCAACTGATAAGTAGAGAAATAAAAAAAAATTCCCCATATAGAAAGTTATTTCATAACTTGATTTTTTCATTGTATATACTTTTACATAGGCAAGTTATCAGCATAATTCTATTTCTACATTTTTTAACATCACTTAACTCTTAAATTCATATAAGAAAAATTAGATATTAATATCAAAGGAATGACTACTGATCAAAGTTACCTCCTTTCAGCTTTAGGCGAAATTTTTATTCTATCTGTCATCTTTATTTCCGCCTTAGAACAGTTCCACTGTAAATTAGGAATGGTATCAAGTGGTTTATGATATTAATAAGAGTTTTTAAAAGACTTGGTTTGTTGTCCGTAACAATGGACTCTTCCACTTAAGGGTAGAGATTTTGTTGATAAAAATACCCTTCATTTCAAACTCAAATGCTCTCTTCCCGGTAAACAAATTCAGTATTTTTTTCTTAAAACAAAAGCAAAAAAAGCATCTCAATCCAAATATATATCGTGAATTTTTTCACTGGGATTAATGAGTAGATCATATGAAAAAAACATTTTTTTTTTTCACAGGATGCATGTCATATAGCAATAATCAGCAAGCTAATCTTACTTGTCGTTGTTAGTGTGTTCAATCCTCATTGGATCTCCTACTATTGTTGATGGTTTGATACCAACCCATGCTAAGTTAATATACTTATATAATGAACTTTTTGTTTTTCAGTCCATAACACTGGACTCTTCAATTGAGGGGTAAACATTTTGCTGATAAAAATACCTCCTACCCACCATTTCAAAGCAAAATTTACTTTTTTCTTAAAAAATCATTTCATAGAAATTGTGTTGTGCCAATCTTTCAAGTGAGAAAAGTCGACCTGCCTTGAAAATTTGAGTAGTGACCATTGGTGGGGAATACACAACTCCCTCAGCCACCAAACAAACCAAAGATGTATATATTTTCATTATATGGAAAGCAAAAATAAAATGCAGTCTATATTTTATTTGAAGGATTGAAAATACCAAAAAAAATCCACATATATAAAATGCAATGTGTATCTATATAAATGTTTGTGTGTATGTATAACACTTTTTAATGAGCACACGGATACTACAGTCTGATCCTAGGCAGAAATGCTTGGGAGTGACACTTTGATCCTAGGCAGAGTGTGCAGATACTTTGATCTTTAGGCAGAAGTGACGACCCATATGTAAAGAATCCTGTCATTTTTGACTGGTATTATTCTAGTAAAATAATAATAACATCAGTCACCATCTATAAAGAATTTTACAAACAGAAAAGACTCCTTCATATTATTTCTGTATTCATACCCATAACTTCCAAGTCTCACGCATTCTGCATGAGACACATGCATTTTGATACATTCTCACATGCATGAAAGGAAAATTCTCGTGAATTTTATAAAAAGTGTTAGATTTATTAAATTGGTTTAGATTTCTAATAAAAAAAAAATCTATTTTTATAAAACTTTAGAACTCACATTATTTGAAAGATCACATATAAAACTTTTGAAACATGTTTTAAATAGACTTCAGACGACACTTAAATTCGGTAGCTGATATACCCTAAAATGCAATTTTAGCCAGTCTTGGATACATCATTAAAAATATTTTCTGGGGGAGCATGCACCTAGACCATTCGCCCCCATTTCAACATTGAAACTTGACAGGTATGCATAACTTTTTAAATATGAATATGCTCTTAACAAAGAAAATCAATTTGCTTCAATTGAACACTAATAAAAAATGCAAATATGAGTTGGAACACAAGAGATGATAGGATTGAAGACCAAGCCCTCATGTTGCACCCACAGGAGAGTTTATAAAGTTAGGAGAAAAAACTTTTCCCAATATTTCTCTTGGAATGGATAAGCTTTTTTTAGGAAGTTCAAGTTGACTCAGTTGCAGAGGCATAGCAAGAGGGGGTCGAGAGGGGACAGTCGACCCTGGGGCGTAGGTGTAAAAGGGCACAAAGTTTCCTCTGGCCTATAATGCCTTAATTGATAATTAGCCCTCCTCTAGGATATGGCGCTGTCTTTGCCCTCAGGTGCTGAGAACCCTTGCTATGCCACTGCTCAGTTGAGAATGACTACATCAGGAATTTATGTTTGGGGTCAATCTTTGTACTCAGTATATAGATTATATACTTACATCTTGATTTTCAGGCAGACCGTTGTACCAACCAACAAAATGTCGAGCAGGTATTACATTTGGCAGATTCTAAAAGATAAATAATAAGATATTCTCAAAGTAAGAAGGAAAGAATTAACTTATAAACAACTTTATTTTTAAATATAGGGGTTCACACATGGGTAAAATGAGAAATTTTCAAGAGAAATATAGATTAACATTCAAAAAACAGTTTGCTTGCAGATAAAATTAGTGAATTATTGTAAAAGAATTTGAGGAATAATTTATACCTACACAATCAAGACACTTGAAAGAAATATTTTGGTACTTATTGATGAAAGTAACAGGAGTGAAAATTTCTTTGTTGGCTGCCAAGTATATTTTTTAATGTAACTCCTGTGCTGGTTTTTTCTCATAAAAGATTGATTCAAATAGAAATCTTCAATGCATGTTTAAAACAGTTTTATTCTCATACAAATCAACTAATATGTACAAAGGTATATCTAATAAATGTAATATATACATAAATGTGTTAAAATAAAATATTCTAATAATTTAAACGAGTATGAAATATTTTAAAACATCTACACATAAGGCCACCATACATTCAGTACATTTGTATCTATGCTCTTGACATTTTGCATTTTGTGAACATACTTTAGACTTTCTAGTGTAGTTTTGCCATCTTGTGAATGAATAACACACTATCGTAAGACAAGTTATCTTGACCGTGGCACTGGTCTGACAATTTGCTAAGACAAGTATCTCATCCATGGCAGTGAACAGATTAAATTAGAGCACTGAATTGAGCCAAGGTCTGGCACTTGAGATTAAAAATGTCGCAGTGCAACAATATTAGTAAATCCTTAAAATAATTCAGCCCTTGAAACTGACCTTCCCTTTTGAAGTATAGTCAAGTGCATTTATGGTTTTACCCCCCAAAATTTGCTACAAACAGTTTCTCAACAGTTTTTTGTAGTATCTGGTGTGCTAAATAACATACTAAAAGTCTACCAAAGTCTGACCACTGAAAAGGTGTTTTTTTTCAAGATGGCATCCAAAATGGCCACAAATCTATAAAATGCCCATTACTTCTTCAGTATTCATCCTAGACAAGTTTTTCTAATGTAATGTGCTCAATAACAGACAAAATTCTACCACAGTCTGACCACGTGAAAGGTGTAATTTTCAAGATGGCATACAAGATGGCCACCAAATCCTTAAAATGCCCATCTATCATTTGACCCCCGAAATTGCTACAAAAGGTTTCACAACAGTTTTTTTGTAGAATCAGATGTGCTCAATAACATACTAAAAGCCAACACAGTCTAACCACTGGAAAGGTATAATTTTCAAGATGGCGTCCAAGATGGTCTAAAAATCCTTAAAATGTCCATTACTCCTTTAATATTCATCCTAGAAAAGTTTTTCTAACAGTTTTTAGTGATGTCAAGTGGGCTCAATAACATATCAAAAGTTTACCACAGTCTGACCATGGGAAACGTGTAATTTTCAAGATGGCCGCCAAATCCTTAAAAGGGCCATTTAGCCGAGTACATTTATGATTTGACCAAGAAAAAAAAAAAAAATCTCCTAGAAAAAATTCCAGAGGGTTAGGGTGAAAAAACTGCTGCAAAATGTTTCTCATAAGTATTTTGAAGTATCAGGTGTGCTAAATAATATTGAACACTGGAAAGGTGTAATTTTCCAGATGGTGTCCAAGATTGTCAGGTGTGCTCAATAACATACTAAAAGTATACTACAATCTGACCACTGCAATGGTGTAAAGATGACGTCCAAGGTGGCCAATTTTTCTCAATGGTTTTTTTTTGTAGTGTTAGGTGTGCTCAATAATATACTAAAAGTATACCACAGTCGGACCAGTGGAATGGCATAATTTTCAAGGTGGCTGCCAAATCCTTAAAATGCCCATTTAGTAGAGTTCATTTATGGTCTTGAAAATTACACTGTTGCAGTGGTCAGACTGTAATATACTTTTAGAATGTTATTGAGCACACCTGATAGTCTAGAAAATCATTAGAAAAACTTCTCGAGGATCAATAATGAAGGAATAATGGGCATTTTAAGGATATGGTGGCGATCTTGGATGCCATCTTGAAAATTACACCTTTCCAGTGGTCAGACTGTAGCAGACTTTTAGTATATTATTGAGCACACCTGTGAGAAAAAACTGTTGAGAAACATTTTGCAGCAATTTTTTCACCCTAACCTTCTGGACTTTTTCTAGTAGATTTTTATTTCTCTCCAAGTACAGTGACCAGGCCTGTGCACAGTACTCAAGGTGTGGACGGACATAAGTCTTATATAGTATAAGTATCTTCCCATAAAACTTATTAAAATTGATCTAATGATCATACAACTTTCTACATTGAAAATGGTGTGTGTATACACATAGGTGGTACATCAATAAGTCCACAGCCAAATGATGAAAAAAGCTTTTATTTTACACAACAAATA
>VCCN01000233.1:7051484-7063343 GCA_006491835.1 Architeuthis dux | reverse complement strand
GCATTTTTGAGCTCAGATTTGAAATCCTCATTAAATTTTGTATTAAAAACATGTATCATACATGGTATACCTTGATACTTGAAAATTATCTGCAAAATGTAACCAAGATCTCAAAATGCAACGTATCGACTGACCGATATAAAGTACACAGACTTTGATCTACTTTATCTGACCACTTAATAGAGTCTATTCAATCAAAATGTATTTCTGTTAAATAGGTTTATCTGATTAGCTACTTGCAGTTTCAAAAACACCTTTCAATATTTACCTGAGAGACTACACTCCTCATACAGTTATGTCATCCTGCTCTTTACTAATCCATTATGTCAACACGGATTATAACTAAAAGTTTTTCCTTCATCTTATTTTTATAGCTTGTTTACACTTAAGCTACACTCAGGTTGCACTATGATCTGATCAAATTGTCGCTGACTGAATCGTAGTTGAACCGACCAACTGTGACATGAGCATGCTTACAACATCAAAAATGCTCTGCAATTCAGTCAGCGACTGGATCTTAAGAATACAAATAATCAATAGTGGGTCGTAGCCAGTGAGAATAAATTTAACGTCACTTCCATTTCATCTAAATAAAAAATTAAATAAAAATGGCTACCTTTTTTTGGACTAAAACAATCGCTGACTTGACGAAATCCAGTCGGCAACAGATCGTAAGCTTTAGTTGTAGTATCAAACGCAATAGTTTTAAGTTGTCCGAATTTCTTAGATGAAGTATTATCATTTCATCAGTCTTCTGACATCATTGAATACATGACAAAGGTTATATTTCTATATGATGAAGTATTATCATTTCATCTAACATTTAAAAAATTAGAAAAGGGGTTACTTATCTCACCTTTTGTTGGGAAGTGATCACTAAAAAAGATTTAATTTTCAAATAACAAGTGCAAATGCTGCCAAAACAAACTAAGGGACCAATTTAGCATCACTACAAAGTGCAAATTGTACCCCTGCCCACTAAAAACCTATGTAGGTGAGGAATTAAAAAAAACAAAAAACCTTTTTTTCTAGACATGATAAAGAGTAAATGTTAAAGTTTTCAGCTCTCTAGCTCCATTGGTGCAGCCTGTACGTGTGATATAGCCAGCCAGACCAACTTGAAAACTGAAGAAACCTATGTTGACAGTTTTGGTTGATGGTTTCTAATATATGACATAAAAGTAATTTCAAATCACAATTTTAAAACCTATAAAATATCTTTAAACACTAGAATATGTGGCTTTAGGCTTGCATGTTAATTTATTTTTTTCTAACTGATACTGTTTTAAAGTTTTGACTAGTATTTTTTTCATCTTAATTTCAGTTGCTAGTCATTACTACTACTACAACGCTTGGCAAAAAATATGGAATCAGCACACTTAGAGGATGTTCACCCAGCTTTTTTACTTCAGAGCAAATAAACAAATCACAGACATGACACAAAATGATTTCTGTTTAATAGCTTAACATTTTAGCTCCATGAAATATACCTAAAAAAAATTAGATTAAATTATTTAAATTATTGGCATATTTTTTTTCCAGAACAAGTAGAGGAAAAATCTTTGGAATTATTCAATGCTGAGGAAAAAATTATGGAATAATCTTGTAATTTGCATTTCTAAAAACAAATATCAGCACAAGTCTAAATATGCAAATTAGTCTACAGTTAAAAGAGAGTTATTGGACTTATTGTTGGACTGGGCTAATTGAAAGGAAACATGGCTTCAACAAAAGAGCTCTCAATTGAAATAATTGAAAACGAAATCCAACATGGAGTGTGACAAAAGATTTTGGTTGTTCAGCATTGTGTTATTCCATAATCTTTTCCTCTACTTGAGCTGGAAAAAAATATGCCAATAATTTAAATATTTTAATCTAATTTGTTTGAGTTACATTTCATGAAGCCAGAATTTCAAGCTATTAAACAAAAATTGTTTTGTGTCATATCTGTGATTTGTTTATTTGCTGTGAAGTAAAAAAGTTGGGTGAACATCCTCTAAGTGTGCTGATTCTATCATTTTTGCCAGGGATAGCACCTAAACAGTCATTCTACAAGCATCTGACATTAAGATCAAGGTCATACTAGTCAAAAGATTAAGGATAATTGACAATGCTTCATCTAATAACAAAATTCAAAATAATATTACAACTATAATCAGATTTATTCCACTTTTATTTATGTAGATCAAGGGTCAGCAAGCTAAGGCCTGTGGGCCAAATCTGACCCACAGCCTCATTTCATATGTGACGAGGATATATTTCTTTAAAATCCTTTGCTCGGACATGGGTACAAATTTGGTACAACCTATTTATGTGAAAAAACTTTTTCAAAGATAATGTATATTAAATCTGTTTGTAGGTCAATGTTAACTGATTGCCACTTGCTGTCAGTTTTGATTACCGGAAACCCAATTTGACAATATACCCCTTCCCCACAAAAAAAAGATTTCATAGTTCTCATTGATTGATACTACATGAAAAATTAAAGTAATTTAAAAGCAAACTGTTTTCATAGCCTTGTGTGATCATTGTTTCTTTTTTTATTTGCCTTGGCCTGCAAGACATTATAACTAAACATTTCTAGTCTGGCCTGCCTCCAAAAATAGTTTGCCGACCCCTGATGTAGATGAAGTGAAGTGATCTATTCTTTAATGACTTCTGATCTCTGTATAAGTCTCCCAAAATCTTATGCTAATGTAAGAAAGGCGCTTTATAATATTCAAATGGAAGATTCAAACAATCAAGTCTCTCTGTTATTTTTACCAATAAAGACCAAATCCTTCATTTTTGTCCCAGGTAAATGGCTAGAAAAGTGATTTTTTAAAAATACAATAATGACATAGATCTAGTGCAGATAAACAAGTCTCCCTTCCCTTTTTTTATATTGGTTTATCCCTTTCTCTATAATCTATATCTACTAAAAAAATGGATAAAATAAAATCTCTCAAAGGTTATAGATGGTTCAGAAAGCTATTTTAATCTGGGAAATTCTTGGTCATCATGTAATCTTTTTGTTGAACAGCCAGCTTTTGTACTTATTCAGCATTTTTACAAATGGTCATGGTTTAAGCCACAATATTATTTCCCCCAATTATATTCATCTTCTTTTGAATGTAGGTTATCCATTGTCTGCTGAAAAATGAGTGCAATTGAATAAAAAGATTAATAATAGTAATTCACCCACACAAATATATATGGTGTCTATAAAGTCCTTGAGCAGGTTAGATTTTTAAGAACTTCTTATTTATAAAAGGTATCAGACAAAATGCAAATGAAAGCAAATTTATTCAAGCTACTGTATAACTGGTTCTTTGTTAGACAGGGTTTTTTAATCAGTGTATATGTTTTATTCAGACTAATTTCCTTGTCTTTGTAGTTTATTTTTCACAATGTTTCTGTCGTGTACCCTCCGGGTGTCTACTGTGTTCTGGAATGTAGTCTATTTCCGGGGGAACATTTAGAACATTTTATTTTAGTATGAAAAAAAAGTATACAATTTGTATATACAAGCACACATCATAACAATCATATTTACACAATGTCTAGGGTCTTAAACCGTATGTGGTAGTGTAATACACATCATAATTCTTCTTAAAATCATTTACATCTATTGATAGCACTACATATTCCAGTAATCTATTTCAAAGTCCCATCATTCTATTGCTAAAAAAGAATTTTCTGATATTCAACTACTTCTATTTGCTTCTACCGTATATGTGTGGCCTCTCAGTCCCTTGTACCCCCTTCTAGTAAAAAATACAACAGGATTTACTACTTCTAAACCATGCATAATCTTAAACATTAGCATGCGCATCCAGTTATAGGAATGTCAACTTTCATTGTATGCACCATCTTCTTGAACACAAAAGTTAATACATCTGATCACATTTGTTATTCAAGCATGAAAATATTTTTTAGAAAGCTAGACTTTGAAAAAAATTAATGTTTTAATGCTCCCATTCTGCATTTTGTCTGATATTTATATAGAAGAGAAGTTGTTAAAAATCTATTAGGTTAAATGGAAAAATTTCCCATATTTTTTGACAAAATCTTTTATTCATATAAAATATAGCATTATTATTCAGTCATCAAAGTATTTTCCATGGCAATCTATAACTTTACATCACCTCTCAGGTAAATTGTGTATTCCATTATAAAAAATGATTTCATTTTCTATAGCTTTGAGAAGGGTCATTAACATTCAAATAGTTCTTCAGATGATTGAACTTCTTCTTGTTGTTTGTATTGTTAACACAATGTTTTGGACGTTCCATTCTTTGGCCTTCTTCAGGTGTAATATCCGAATGTGATGGGGTAAACAGAAGTTATTTAATTTCAAACTCCATCACATTCATGGATCAGAATGGATCAGCCAAAACGTCATGTTAACAACACAAACAACAACAAGAAGGAGTTCAATCATCTGAAGAACTATTTGAGAGAATGATTTCAGTTCTGATTCGCAGAATTCTTTTATATCTTGAACTTGTTGGAACTGCTGACCATCACAACAACTGTAAATAAAACACGTAACCAACGTCTTTTGGCAGCATGCCGTATTAAAAATTGGAAAAAGGGGTGATCAATGAATAAGTTACTTCTCTCGCCTTTAGTTTGGCAGTCATCACTAAAAAAGTCTGAATTTCCTAAAAACAAGTGGACACAAACTAGTGATCAATTTAGCATAAACTTACATTGCACATTGAAGCCCCCCCCCCCACACACACACACACTTAAAACCTATTTAGGAGGGGAATTTTCAACAAAAAACATTGATTAGTTTCATATTTAAGTAATGCACTAATATTTTCTACTGGATTCTCTGTTTTATCTTTTCTTCATGCTATCTCTCCATAAAGAATTTTAATGTATTGCAATTTTTACGCCTTTCCATCACTACCTGCCTTTCAATCTTTCGCTCATTGTCTCTTGATAACCAGTCAGCAAGCGTCTCTCTATATGTCTTTCTTTTGTCTCCATACCTTTCCCCTCTCTAGATATGTATATATATTTATTTTTTCCTTTCACTTGGTTTTTTTATCATTTTCTCTAGCTTTCTTACCTCCTACCTATCCTCCTACACACACCCTTTTACTCCTCCTCCTCTTCGTCTCTTTTCCCAATTCTTTCCTGCTTCTCAATTAGAAAGCGTAACTGATTTCAGCTCAGAAGATTGAGCTGATACTACACTCTGATTCCAGGTAGAAAAGAGTAAAGTTTGTACATACTAACAAGCAGAATAATATCATTAATGCTAAACATTGCACTGTGGCATGTAACCTACAAAGTTGTACTGTCATAACATAACATTAAAAGTGAATAAAAAATTATTGTTAGAAAAGAGAGAATGTATAAACCAAAATAGTTTTATGACTGGTTTATTCCTGTACAAACAGCAAAACAAGAATTTAAGTAGATTCTTCAATTCAGTGTTGCCAATTTAAATTTTTTTTCTTCAATTTTTCAAATTTGGAAGTCACTCACAAAAAATGTAAAAAAACATCTGAATTGGCACCACTGGACGCCCAAATAAAACAAAAACCTAACTAAATTGGCAACAATGGACTTGCAAATTCAAAAAATTCAATACAAAAAATGCTAAATTGACAACACTGCTTCAGTTATTATAAATCACCAAGATAATTTCAAATATAAACTATTTTGACTTGTTATAACCTAAAGAGAGGAGTTAAGTATCACTATCTTGCCCAAGGGTGACATTGAACAATGCAATGAGGGCATTCAACGCATTGAACAATGTAATGAGGGCATTCAACTCCCCTGTTTTTCATATATCCACATACCCACTTAATGTTTAAATACCTTAGAAATTGTGGATTTGGCACAAGGATGTATTTTAAGCCATATAGCATAGGGTGGGAAATTTCAATGGTGCTAGAAGAAAATCATTGGAGAAAAAAATTAAGTTTTAATTTTATGATTATTTAAGAGTTTTTTTGTGGAAGTTTGTAACTATTGAGCAATTGTTTTGTTTGCGAAGCTAAGCCATGAATGTTTCAGATTTGTTTCTACTTAGGGACCAGCTCTGTTTAGGTTATTCATGTGTTCTGACATGTATATATATCTATGTATCTGGACTTCACCCAGCCCTAACTGTTCATAGTAGAAACTTGAAACTTTGCGCACACATTCCACCTCAATGAGTATAGAAAATGTTTTTTTTCTGTTTTTTGAAAATTCTCCCCCAAAATAAGTTTTTAGTGGGGTTTCAATTTACAATGTAAGTTTATGCCAAATTGATCCCTTAGTTTGTGTCCAGCAGCATTCACATTTGTTTTTTGAAAATTTGGACTTTTTAGTGATCATTGCCCAACACCACTGTTTAATTTACAAGGTAAAAAGAAGCATATATAGTTGGTGTGATTCATAATTTCCCTTGGAATGCTAGTTATTATTAATTTTCACTAGTTTTTACCTTCATCTTAATTTTTAGTTGCTTTTTATCACAACTTTGACTCAGACCCTAATTCTACGGCAACCAGTTCTAATTGTGCTGTTTACTTGTTGCTGTAAAAATTAAGATGAAAGTAAAAACTAGTCAAAATTAATAATATTTTCCCTACTCATTGAGAGGAGTATGTGTGTGTGCAAAATTTCAAGTTTCTACTATGAACGGTTAGGGCTGGGCGAAGTCCGGATACATAGATACATATAAATGTGTGAACACATGAATAACCTAAACCCAGCAACAATATTCAAACCAGTGTTGTAGGTAGCAGTGATTAAAAATATTGTGTTACAATACTTCATCCAATATTGAAAATGAAGTAAAATTTTAAATAAATTAAAAAAATCGTATTTGTTTATGGTTGTAAGACTGGTGATGTACGAGCTGACGTCATCCAGTGAAGAGTCAAAATGCATTCTTTTTCAATTCGATCAATTCTGGCGTGCTTAATCCCTAATTGGTTCCTTCTTAGCAATAGAAATATGTTGTTATTTTGGGTAAAAACCTGAATAAATTTAATGACTTGCAATATTTGTCTTATTACTTTCAGCATCATGGTTAACATTGGGGAGAAACGAAAATGTTATGATAAGAATTTCAATCATTTTTATTGCTTCAAAAGAGTGAAAAATTGTGTTTGGGTTCTATTGGGTTGGCCAAAAGGTTTGTTCTGAATTAATTAACAGAAAGAGTGTAATGTTCCATTAGGATAACGCTAGACTGCATGTTTCTTTGTTGACCAGGCCCAAACTATTACAGCTTAGCTGGCAAGTTTTCACTCTTCTGCAGTATTCACGAGATATTGTACATTCAGATTACCATTTATTCTAGTCTTTACAGAATTCTTTTAATGAAAAAGATTTCAATTCCTTCGAAGACTGCAAAAGGCACATAGAGCAGTTCTTTGCCCAGAAATATAAAAAAAAGTTCTGGAAGGATGGAATTGTGAAATTACTGAGAGATGGCAGAAAATAGCGGAGCAAAATGATAAATATGTTACACTGTTTAATTAAATTTGACTAGTTTTTTCCTTCATCATAATTTCAGTTGTTTTTATATACAACTTTCAGTTCAGGCTGTTGTTTCTACGGAAATGAATAACAGTGTGGTCAGATAATAAAGAATAAGCCTTTGGTGAGAATTGATTCTCACCGAAAACTTATTCTTTATTATCCGACCGTGCTGTAAAAAAACTAGTCAAATTTAATTAAATAGTGTGTTACAATTGCTTCATCCAATAATAATAATAATAAAAGATAAATATGTTGTTTGATAAATAAAAAAAATGTCTTCTATTTTTACTTGATAAACCGATTGAACTTTTTTGCTACCATGGAAAATGGAATCAGTAAACCAAGTTCAAACTTTAGTAAAGGCTGTTTATGTTCACTTAGCATTAATACCCTTGGGAAAGGTATGAATCCCTATCCATGAATTCTGTTCCATCAACAGATAGCTTGACAAAAACGTCTTGTCTCTGGTATGCCACAATGGATGATAGAAGATATGTATGCTGGCATATTTTGTAAAGAAGAGGCTAATTTAAAAGTATATATTGATACACCACTTAGAAGAATCAATGCTGCTAGGACCTACCAAATATCTACTTATATAAAAGATATCTAATTAATGTTGCTATATAGCTTTCTCCATACAAATTCACACAAATGAATGAATGGTTTCTGTATATGAACTGTACTATTTGGGGGCAGTTTCTAGAGCATTTATTAGAAGGCCAAGCAAAATATTACTCAGAATTTAAAAGCACAAAGAAGTCTTTGTTATTTTTTGCCAAAGCAATATTTCTAGTGAAATGGATGAGCCTCAGTCAAGAGACAGTAAGGTTTATTGTTAGGTAAGCTTCATGATGCATTAATTACCTAAGGAAAAAAACATCTGGTTTCAAAATAAAGGTCCTACGAGTTGAAATAACATTTCTGGAATACAAGGTGTGGCTATTAAATAACAAGGCTTGGGTTATGTAAGTTGAACCACAGCATGCATGCGTGAACCATGTGGTATATATTGACCAATGGGCGAACATAAAGAACCACTGAAAGTTTCAATATGCTTGTGTCTTCAGTTCACTGTTATGCATCGCTTTAAGTAGACATGTTTTTCTGACGTGTCATAAAAAAGATCAGTTAAAAAATCAGGGAACGCACCAATCTCTTGTACCACTTTAACATACGTACCTTTGACATGCATTCTTCCCCATAAACTTAAGCTAGCATACAAAAAGATTGGTAGCCATTTTGTTTAATTTCACCAAAAATTTCAAATTGTAAGTGAGGATTTGACATGTTATTTCTAAATTTTCTGAATCAGAAGAACTATATGTATAGTATCATCCATAAATAAGTACACCCCTACCATTTTTAATAGAAAGTTAATTGTCTAAACCAAACATAGCAGAATTTGAATATTTCTAGTGGAAACACAATCAAAACGGATATTATCAGGTATTATTTATGACCAAACTCTACAGCATTGAAATATTTTTTTGTGGTGGTGTACTCATCTTTGGACGGCAACATATTCATATTTTTGGCAACAGTTTAAATGCTGTAAAAGTTATACCTGATAATATCAGTTTTGATGGTGTAATGTTCCACTAGAAATAATAAAATGCTGCTATATTTGGTTTAGAAGAAAATTAGATTTCTATAAAATAGTGGTAGGGGTGTACTTATTGATGGGTGATACCGTATAGAAATGTTATTAGTCCAGCTATGATTAGTTCCAGAAGTAAGTAAGTTTTGGTGAATACTCTAAGAGTTTTAACTTGGTAAGAGAATTTTGTTTAATTTCTATAAAACAGAATATTAAATCAGACGTTTTTGATCGTTAAACTTTATTTATTTCTCTGCCAAAAAATATGTTACCAAACCTAAATTTAGAGGAAGCTAATTGGACCACTAACGGTTTTCAAAGTTATAGGAAACGCTAATCCGCTAATGAAAAAGTTAGCTCCGCTAATTAGCAGAACCGAACCCACCAATAGCCATAGTACTTGTTAATTGTGGTCAAGCTAAGAATGTGATGTAACTAATCCAATGGTAATGTCTTTAGACTTTTGAATCTTAACTTTAAGAAGACATTATCAAAATTGTTGACCTCATTATTTCATAAACATTTAGAACATTTTATTTTAGTGTGAAAAAAAGTATACAATTTGTATATACAAACACACATCATAACAAACATATTTACACAATATCTGGGGCCATAGACCTTTGTGGTGGTGTAATAAACATCATAATTCTTCTTAAAATAATTTACATCTATTGATAGCACTACATATTCCAGTAATTTTCAAGAAAGTTCTGTTTGTTCACTCAAGAAACTGTATTCATCTAACTAAGCTATATTAATGTTTGTTCATGCCTACTTAAAATGTGCATAAAACTTCCTACACTAATTCTACTGTCACAAGTTACATTCCTACCCACCAATCCATTAAGGTGTATATTGCAATGGATGCTATTCAATGATAATAAAACCCAATGCCAAACTTTCAACTAGATTGGAATATACTTGCCAACAGCCAGTATTTAGTCATATAATCTTTTGTTGTTTTGTCCAGGGTCAGACCAATGGAAAATGTCAAAGTTTATGTAATAAAGTCCAGTCGAGAAAAATGGCAATGCAGAAGAGGAATATTTTTCAAGAAAGGTATTTTTTGCAAAGTTCTGAAAAATTAAGAATGCTTTTTTTTTTCATTAAGCATACCGTATATGCCAGACTATAAGATGAGTGGTTTACAAGAGTATTTGGAGGACTACCACTCACCCCAACTCATCCAAGCCCATAACTGTCCATATCAAGCAATGGTAAGTGGCCTATTAGTCATAATACCAGCGCATTGGACGCAGTATAACATTTGCATAGATTTTTTTTAGTTTTTAAAATAAATGTCCATCTTATATACCGGCATATAGGGTATATAAATTTGTAAGCTACTATTTAAAACTATTAGTAACAAGATTGGCTGCTGCTGGGTCAAATTTCACCCCAACTTCTATTCTGACTGCAACTTTTGTATTGTATATATAATAAATAAAAGATTATGAAAATATATATTTTTTTGGTATAAATGTATTTATTCATTAGAATTAAATAAGCCTGTGCATATCTGTATGATAAATTTACGTTAATATCTAAGACTTGTCAATTTAGTTCAGTCAGTAAGACAGCCTCCAGGCAATCAGTTGGTGGTGAGTTCAAATCACGGTAGGGGAATGTGAATTTTACATATCGGTTGACACCTCTAATTTTGGTGAGGATTGTTCCTCTTGTTGTTGTACGTGTTACAGTAGGAGAACAAAGTCAACTTCAGTCCAGTCAACTTTGTACTGGAGTTTGACAATAAAATATATGAATTACATGATCTATTCCGAAATTGCAAAGATGCACTATGGAGTTTTCATGATTCCTGCTTTAATGTATTCAAATAATTAAACAATGGTGGTAGTAGTGTCGAGATTAAAATTTATTAGACATGGATCATATTTTAAGGTATTTTTTTTCATTTATAGATCAATTGTAGTTGGTCATTTTTATTTGATAATCTTGACTAATTTTTTCTCTCTTCTTATTGCAGTCTTATTATATAATGAATGTAATATTTTACATTGTTTATAAAATACAATAATAAGAAGAATAAAAATTATAATTTAAAAATTCCATATATTATTTGTCCTAGGTGAGTTTTGTCTTACACGCAGATTGCAATGATGTCAAAGATTAAATTGCACAGATTTAGAATAAGACGGTTGGATGCATTAAAAGCAACAAAAACTAAGAAAATAAAATTGAGGTATAATGATTTAGAAAACCACTTGACTCACAGCTGCTAATTTTGTCAACTTGTGTTGTGAATTACTATAATACACACTGAAAGGCTTGCATTAGAGTGATTTCTGGACTTGAAAAACAAAAGTTCTAAAAAGCTTCTGTACAATCTGTCTCTTTTTCAGGTGACTTCTTTAACATTTACTTCAGATTTTCTTGTGCTTTGATGTTTTTTGTTTCTTTTAATAACAGGTTGATTGTATTGCTACACTTAACTGCTTCTGTAGCTTACCTCTTGTTTTATTGAGTAGATTCAAGGAGGAAGGCAATACCCATAAGCTGCTTCAATATATCTTGTTCAGCCGAGTTCAATTTTTAATTCTGAATTCTTGTATTTTATCAACACAGATTTGAGTTGATCAATGAATGAAAATTTGGGATTAGGTTTTATAAAAGCAAAAGTAAATAAAAATTTAAAAATAAATTTATACAGTTAGCAATAATTATTAGTTTTTATTTGTTTATTTATTATAATAATAATAATAATAATTAATAGGTCTTGTTAGTCACTCAATAGAAACTGTCACATGACCAAT
>VCCN01000233.1:7017677-7030850 GCA_006491835.1 Architeuthis dux | reverse complement strand
ATTGCGCTAATCTTTGCCATGTCTTACCGGCAAACCTTTCTAGTTCATCCCTTCATCTTGTGTCTGGTTTTTTCCTATTGCATTTACTGTCCCATGGGCACCATTCGGTTAGCCATCTGTTGTCCCTTCTTATTGCTATGTGCCTTGCCCATCTCCATTTTTGGTGCTTAATTACTTGTACAATATCCTTCACCCTGGTCCTCTCTCGGATCCATGTTGATCTTTTTCTATCGCTAAAAGTTATTCCTAACATTGCTATTTCCATTGCTCTCTGTGCTATTCAGAATTTTTTCAATTGGTTTTGTAAGTTTCCAGACCTCACACCTGTATGTCTTAGCTGGTATTATGCATTGATTGTATACTTTACATTTTAAGTATATTGGCAATTTGCTTTTCAGTATGTCTCTATTTATACCAAATGCTTTCCAGCCAATTGTTATGCGCCATCTTATTTCATTTCCATAGTCTTTCTCTAGCTGTATCACCTCACCTAGGTAAGTCTATTCCTTAACTTCTTCTACTGCTTCACTGTCTATTCTCATGGTCTTTTTGGGGACTTTATCATTGAACATTACTTTTGTCTTTGTTTTGTTCATCTTTAACCCTATTTTTTTTAGCTTTCTACTTGTATCTACAGATGCAAAGATATAGTTATATACATGCACATGTATTTATAGTTATTTAATAATCTTATTCTAGTCTGCCACAAGTTTGCAATGAAGGTTAACCCACAATGGTTTGTAAGACAAGTTTGATAAACATTACTAGCATATGTGAGTGTGATAGGCAGAGATATGTAGATGTCTATATCTTCCACTAATTAAAAACACACAGAAGCATGAAAATCTGCCTCTCTTTATTTGCTTCCCCACAACAGCAAATTTGACACACAAACTTTTTTAGGGTGGGGTCCTGCACACGGACGTGCAGGCAGAGGGGATGGGTGGGTTGTTCCCAAGTCTCTGCAGTTGATGTCACGCGGGTCATTGGTTACAAGACGAATTCTGAGCATGATGGATGAAGATCCCGGGACTAATCTCGGGCAAGGTCCGCTCAACTTCTAAGCCAGAAGGCTTCAATATCCTGTGCATCTCAGGATGAAATCCAAACATGTGACAAGGACGAATCCCGGCAGTGTTGATCTGAACTTCAAAGCCCGAAGGCTGATGCTAATCAAACTGGTTTAAGAAACTTACTTTGAGTAGTGCTTGAGCTGTGTAGAAAGCTGCTGGGCCACTGCCCACAATTCCTATGTGAGCATCTGGAGTGGAACAGTAACTTCGGTATTGTGCATGTCGCCAAATACACGAGAATGGGCGGAAGAGATCTTTCTTGATCATTCTGAAATACAAAACAGGAAAAGTGTCAAAACTAGAAAGGTATCTTGCTGCAGTTCAGAACAACAAACTAGCTTTCATGAACAACTCTAAATAAATACTGTATATGCCAGTATATAAGATGGACATTTAGTTCTGTGGTGAAAAAGAATGTAGCGACTTACCTCAGCAATCCAAGCGACTATGGGTGGTGTGTGCTGTCTGTAGAAAAAGAAAATTAAGCGCAAAAACAAAGCTGTTTTAATTGTTCTCTGGTCAATCATAAACGTCCCTCTGCTATAAAAACCATTGCTTTTTCAGAGACAAGAAAAGGTTTGAGCTCAGTTGGCTACTTGCAAATTGAGGTGTGTCGCACTTAGATTTGTTTGTGACTTGGGTTTTGTGACCCCTATTTTGGACTTGGGATTTGTGACCCAATTATTGGTCCTTTATTTTAAAATACTACAAGTTCTAAAAAAAAACAATGCAAATATTACACTGCACCCAATGTGCTGGTATTATGATAAGGGAACCAGCTACCGCAGCTCGATATGGACAGTTAAGGGGCTCAGATGAGTTGTAGTGAGTGGTAGTCTTCCAAATACCTTTGTAAACCATTTGTCTTATAGTCTGGCATATACAGTATTTACTTACACCTATCTGTAATAAAATGTCTGCTTATCTATACTTGTTGAACTAGTATGTAAAATAATACTTTAGTCACACCCAGGGGTTATGACTTTTACAAAAACAGATAAAAGTGGTAATAATGGTAATAATCACATTTTTTAAATATCTGTTGTGGAAAAAAATAGATAAAGATTTGTAAAAAAAATAAAACTTCAATGACAACAGGATCAAATCCTGTATTGGTTTAGTAGAGGAAATTTTCATTGATAGAAATATTTATCAATTTCTTTCAGCTTCATAGACTGTAAGAATTAAGAACATGAAATAATTTTTAAAAACTGAGAAAGATAAATACTTTTGCTGCTGAATTTACAACTCTACACACATGTATACGTATCTCTGTTTTTATTTTCTGTTAGATGAAGAATTATAAATCACTATTATTTAAATTTTTATGACTATTTTTTACATTCATCTTAAATTTTATTAGTTGTTTTTTATCGCAACTTTTGCTCAGACCGATTACCCTCTGGCAGTGAGCAAATATGTTGTATAGTGCCTTCGTCCTCGGGAGGAAAATCGTGAACTTGGAAAATCAAAAAGGATGACTCGAAAAATTTGTTTGTAAAAATATGAATACATATTTTTATTTCATAGCATACATTTCATCGGCCAGAGAATGAAGAGTGGGGGAGAGATAAGGAGAACTGTCAGTCTGTCCCCAACAGGGACAGCGGTCTCGTGCCTTCCGGCTCCGCTGATGTCTGTCTCTGCTTGGGTCCTGAGTTTTTCTGTCTTTTCTCTGTCTCTTCTGAGCTCCCTCATCTCGGCTCTGAGCTTTATGGGTTTTCGCATATGCTAAGGTGACCGGGTAACTTCCACTTCCGCACAGGTGTTGGCCTGAAAATCACCTTCTCGTGGTAGTATATCATAACAAATAGCGTTGATTGGAAAATAAAAAATAAGCCTCAGGTGGGACTTGAACCCACATTTCATAGCCATGGGAAGCACCGTTTAGCCTGGTCTGCTTTACTGATTACTCTACCGAGCCTTAACTGGGAGTAGAAGCTTGAAATAAGATGAAGGTAAAAAGTAGTCATAAAGATTTTAATAAATAATATGTGTATGCTTGAATATGGATATTATTGTGTATGTATGTGTGTGTGTTCAGCATGTGCGTATGATACATACCTATATTTTATCCAATTCCCTGTGTGTGTGTGTGTGTGTGTGTGTGTGTGCGCGCGCGATTGTTTTTGATTTCGATGTGTTGCTTTAAAATAAGCTTATTTAGGGCCATTGCAAGTTGAAAATGCCCAGGTATATGTATGTTTTACCAATAGATAACAGAAAATTAAAAGAACAAAAAACAAGGAATTATTGTTGTTAGTGTAAATTAAATCCATTAGTATCCAATAATAATGCTGAACATATTATTTGAATGTCTTCATAATATACTTCAATTCCTTTGTTCATCAATGATGAAGAGAATGCATTAAAAAATGAGATTTTTTTCTAAATTTTTAAAAGGTCTTGTGTAATAAAACAAGTTAAAATGGATACCATTTAAATTGTATCTTTCTATTTTTCAATGGAATAAATAACCTGTCATATTTAATTTAGTATACACTGATGAGCCAAAACATTATGACCACCTGTCTAATAAGGTGTTGGTCTTCCATGTGCCAGCAAAACAGCTCTTATCTGATCAGACATAAACTCTACAAAACCTCTAAAGGTTTCCTCTGGGATCTGGTGCCAGAACGTTAAAAGCAGGTCCTTTAACTGCTGCAAGTTATGTGGTGGAGGTTCTGCAGACACATTCCAATAAATGCTCAATTGGATTGAAATCTGGGGTGTTTGGTGGCAAGGGTAATACATTGAAGTCTTTCATCATGTTTCTGAAACTCTTCCCATAAAACTTGTACATGTGGTAGTGTGCATTTTCCTGCTGAAAGATGCCAGTGTCATTGTAGTAGACTGTTTCCATGAAGGCGTGTACCTGGTCTTCAATGATAATGAGGTAGGTGGTACACGACAAAGTATCTTACACATGAATGATAGGACCCAGTGTTTCCCAGCAGAATGTTGCCCAAACCATAACACTGTCTTCACCGGCTTATTGTTTTCCAACAGTGCTTCCAGGTGCCATCACTTCCCCAGGATAACCATGCACACTTACCCTACCATCCACCTTATTCAGGAGAAAGAGATACTTATCAAACCAGATGACCTTCTTCCAAGGTTCAGTTCTGATGCTCATGTGTCCATTGAAGATGCTTTGGAAATTGGTTAGCATGGGTACTCTAACTGGCCTGTGGCTACACAGCCCCATACGCAACAAGGATCGATGTACTGTGTGTTGTAACACCTTCCTTCCTTCACCTTGATTAAAACTATCTGTAATTTGTGTTACAATAGCCCCTCTGTTGACTCATACTTGGCAGGAAAGCCTCCGTTCATTTCTTGCATCGATAAGTCTTGACCGCCCAATGCCTTGTTAGTGGTTGGTGATTTTTTTCCCTCCTTGAACCACTGCTGATAGGTACTCACCATAACTGAATATGACCACCTCACAATCTATGTTTTTCCTGAAATGTTTTTGGCCATAACAATTTGGCCTTTATCAAAGTTAATCAAATCTTTCTACTTGCCGATAACTGCTGCATTTAACACATCAAAATGAAATAATCGAGGCCAGCTTACCTGCTCATATACCTCTGACCCTGACACGAACAGTTTTTACGAGACAGTAGCTGTCATTCTTGCCACATGTCGCTGGTCATAATGTTTTAGCACATCAGTGAAATTTTATAATAACACAAAAACTAATATTTGTAAAGTTAGTTGACATATTTAATGCCACTTCAAGCATTTTAAGAATTAAGTGGTTTTAATCAAGATAACAATCTTTAATGCTTGCCTGGTATGTTAATTAAATATAGCAATGAAAAAAAAAGTACAAGTTTATTCAATAAAAAATTCAAGTTGATTATACCATAAGTTATGGTTTATAAGTTATCTGGATGTATAACATGACCAACTTTCCTCTTTAAGATGTAAGTTTTGAACAATTCTCACTGTATAAAATGACCACAAATCTGGTACCTATTATGGAGAGCTGACTGATACAGCAGCACATGCTTATTGAATATATAATTTATGCATTGTGTATGTGTGTATACATATATAAGGTACTAAAATTAGGAATTTTTTAATAAAGGTTTTAAAATTTATTTGCATATTTAATTAAACTGAACATTACTTTGATCACCATATATTCAAATCCTTCAAATTCCACATTATTATTTGGCATTAAAAGTTCTTGAAGTACACCATTAGATACATTTAAGAACAGGTGAAAAAAATGAAGAAATAAAAACCTTATCAAATACAAAGATACCTTCTGTAAGTTTGAGATGGGTCATCATCATTCCAAGAGTACAAGTTTGAACTATTAAACTCATGATTTTGCTGTTTCACAATGTTTCAGCTGATCCATTTTATTGTTTTCCTCAATGATTGGTCTCTTTTTTTCTCGGTAGTGCTAACCAGAAAATGGTAGAAAACAGAAAAGTAATGGTGGCAAATATACAGATTGGACCAACCCATTCACAGCAACATGTGTAACACAGACAATTCCATGAGTTATACAGAGTTACTCTCCAATCCTTTCTTTACTAAGCAAATAAATCTGTACTAGTTTGACTTATACAGTTATCTGCAAGGCTAATGTACACAGCTTCTTTCAGTTTTCTCAAATGTAAATTTTTGCTCAAAAACATTACTGCTAGAAGTTAATTTGTTTATGTTTTCCATCACTATTAGTGACAGTCTGAACTGCATCATGTTAAAGTTAAGATTTCAAAACAATCTCTAGTTTTAGACTGATTTTTAAAGGTTTGTATTGTTAATTTTTGCACCTGTGTCAAAATTGCTTAGCAGGCAAATGATAGGAAAAAGGAAATAACTTATTTTTGTTGGCATGTTATCTTGTGTACTAGTCCCAAAAACCATTGGCAGAAAGTAAAAATGAATATCCCCACCCCCTTTTTTTCCACTTGTACTTGAGGTATTGTGGGTAGGTGGAGATGGTGGTCGTATAATTATGTCCATCCATTTTTTAAATTCTCCTTTGTTTTTTACTGGAGCAATTTATTATAATCCACTTACAGCTTGCTAAGCCCGCCGAACCTCCACCAGAGCCCTGTTAACCATACATTTTGGGAACACATTCCCTACTATGTTCGTTGCCAGCCTCTCATAATGCTGGAGAAGGGATAGGGCTTTCCCGGTTTAAATTCAGAGTTGTAGGTCTCCTAGACTGGTTGCCAACCAAGGCTGAAAAGCCCAGTCTGCCCTGCTATTTACCCAAAGCTGGGGGTAGAAGAGATGGATTCATGCCTTTCCTAAGGGCACTAGTGCAAAGTGAACACAAACCGTCCCAGCTGGAGTTTGAACTTGGTTTGCTAATTCCATTTTCCTTGCTGCTAACTGTTAGGCCACTTACACCTCCCTTATAATTTCCTGTAAATGAAGTGATAGATTCAAATAGAAATATTTCCCTGTCATGACAGCAATGGTAATCTTTTTTGTTGCCTCAATTTAACTATTGAAAACAAATAAAAACATAATTTTAAAGAAAAGAATTTGAGACAATTGAAAGGCATGGTCAGTATACTCTTAATCAAATCCTAGTAAGAGAATTTATTTTTGGCATAGAGAAATAAAAATCTTTCTACTTTCCTTATCTTTCTAGTCTTGAGATCAAAGGTTACCCAAGAACGGATAATAGTTTGCTCATATATATATATATATATATGAGCCCATGTTTTGCTATATATTTATATTTCAGCTCTACCCTTTGTGTTGAGCAATTTTAAAATTAACAATACATATACAACTTTATTTATTTATATATATATATATATCAATATCATCATCAGCCATTATAAGTCCACTGCTAGACAAAGGCCTTTCCCATCTCTTTCCATGACAAGTGTGATTGCACTAATCTCTGCCATGTCTTACCGGCAAACTTTTCTATCTTGTCTCTGGTCTTTTCCTACTGCATTTACTGTCCCATGGGCACCATTCGATTAGCCATCTGTTGTCCCTTCTTATCGCTATGTGCCCTGCCCACATCCATTTTTGTTGCTTAATTACTTGTACGATATCCTTCACCCTGGTCCTCTCTTTTCTATCGCTAAGAGTTATTCCTAACATTGCTCTTTCCATTGCTCTCTGTGCTATTCAACATTTTTGATTGGTTTTATAAGTTTCCAGGTTTCACACCCGTACGTCTTAGCTGGTATTATGCATTGATCGTATGAGAAATAAAAGTCTTTCTACTCTCCTTATCTTTCTAGTCTTGAGATCAAAGGTTACCCAAGAACGGATAATAGTTTCTTTTTTATTCCATTTTTTTATGATAATATATAATAATAGGTCCTCCCATGTGTCAGGGCACATTGGGCAATTGTTTTTGTCTCCACTGGAAATTTTTTATTCATTGTTTCTGTAGCAATTGAAGGTTTTTACGGGGACAGGGTGATGGCATGACGCCCAACCCTCTCCATTTCTCAAACGGGCTTGGGACCAGATGGCATCTGCCAAGCTGTAGAATGGACTACCTAACAGAGTTAAATGGCTCTAACTGTCCTGTGTTTGCCACTAGCTAGGTAGAGAAGTGGATTCATGCCTTTCCCAAAGGCATTAGTGCAAAGAGAATGTAAGCAGCCTCAGCCGAAACTCGGTTTGCTGATTCTGTTTTCCGTGCCGGTAACTACTAACAGTAACACCACTTTGCATCATAATTTGTTTAAGGTAGCTAAAACTCCCTACTTGTCAGACATGAAGATGCTAACTGATCTGAATCACTACCGTAATATAAATATTATGAGAAGATATTTGCATGGTAATATCTGTTGTAGCTATAGTCCTGCTTTATTACTCTCTTGGATGTGAAAACTTCTCATTTCTTGGACTTTGACCCAACTCTCCCACATTACACCCAGACATAGGACCATACAAAATGACTTTTGAAAAGCATGCTTCAGTAGGTTTACAAAATTCTCAGTGGCTCAATTGGTTCTGTTTTTGTTTTTGTTGTTTTGTTTTTTTTTGTTAATGTTAGGCTTTTTGGCACAGTATTTCATAGAAGCATCTTATTTCTATAAATTGGATTCTTCTGCTTACAATAATTGCTTGTGTCTCTCAAGCACACAAGAAGATTGATTTTTATGAGTGGGCTCATCGGTATGATTTTGTAATTGCTAGAAATAGGGTAGTCTCCCATGACAATTTCCTGCTTTATTAATGCTAGAAACACATGAATTTTTAAATTTTGAACATAAAAGATAATATTATCCAGATAGCTGCATAACACCAACATTGTAGTGTGTGTGTATGCTTCATTGGGTTTAATAAGTATTTTAAACTATCAGTAGTCCTTATTTGAATAAAAGGTCACAGCCATCATAAATATTTATTACTACTATAACAATTTTTAAGCTACAGACTTGCGAGGGAGGAGTAATAACAGTTATAGTCCAGGTGGAGTCCCTTTTGCTCCCATTCAAGTATAAGCATCTTCCATTCTTACCCTTGTTCATAACATTGCAAGGATAGTGGGGAGGGAGAAGAGAAAGGATGAAAAATATGAGGAGAATGAGCGATAATCAGAAAGTGTAAGTCATACAAACAAGCAGAATAATAGTATACTTTACTATTAATATTTAGTAATATAGCTTTATACAGCTATATTACTAAATATTAATAGTAAAGTCTTTATGACTATATAATAAAATTAAAATTATAAACTCTGCAACATATAATTTCTTTGCGAGTCAAATAAGCTTGGTTTTGGATTTTTTTAAAATCAAATCACAAAATTTACTCAAAATAAACTTAGCTTAACTTGTATATTAAGCAGAGAAAAATGCTTCATTTAGCCTTGCGACATTAAATAAAACACCTTTCTCATAAAAGTATAGTGATGATAGTTTACAGTACTTACACAAACAAGATTTGTTGAACAGGCTGGGCTGCTGATATTCTTGTTTACTTTCTTCCTGAAAGCAGAAATGGTAAATGGTCAGATGGGTTCAGGTGTTTATAAGTCAGGAGATGTGGTGACAGCATGTATTGAGGCTAAGATTAAGCTGAAGAATTATTATACACTGATTTACTCTGACTGAACGTTTCAGCTGTACTCTGGTTCAGTGGAAGAGGCAGACAAGAAACATTAGGATTATGACTCCAAGTTTCTACCACCGGATCGTACAATGACCTAGTGCAGCAATTTTCAACCAGTATGCCGCAGGAGTTTTGAAGAGAATCAATCCTCCCTCAAACAAGGACGTGTTCCCAGTATGGTTACAAAAATAACATTTGAATACATTTTGACATTACTGGTACTTTTATAGAGTGCAATAAACTCCTTTTTTTTGTCATTGATGCAATAAATAAATAAATGTGTTGTTCATTAAAAGAGCCCAAATGGCAGTTTTAAATTTTTATTAGTTCTGCTTCTTGGTGTTCTATCCATTAGGCTACTTTACACTTTTGAATTGATAGATATGTGTGTATATTATGACGTTTCAAATAAAACTTAAGATGAAAATAAGAAAACAACATCTTGAAGATGATTGCAAGAAACAATAAACCAAACAGTTTAACCCTTTCAAGACTAATCTATCAAGGTGATTAATATCTGAATTAAAATGTAAAAGAGATCTACAAGACATATATATTCCAGTAATCATAGAAACCTCAGGATATACAGTGGGGGGTGGGTTGGGAGGAGAAGTATTTGGACACTTGCAAAATATTCCTTTAATATACTTCTGATGCTTACATTTACTTTAAATTCACACAGGTGATCTATTTTGATATAAAAATAAAAATTATGAAGAAAAAAATACATATTTTCAAACAAGCAGGATAAAGTATAAACAAAAGTAATGGTGGAAAAAAAGACTTTGGACACATTGATTTCATGTTTTAATACTCAGTTGCATAGCCCTGGTTTGCAATTACTGCCCGGAGACATTTTCCGTAACCCTTCACAAGCCCATCGCAACATTCTTTTGAAATTTTTGCCCACTCTTCCTTGCAAACGACCTTCAAATCGTTAATGTTTCTGGAGTCTCTCTCTGATGAATTCAATCTTTCAAGCTTCACCATAAATTTTCAATTGGATTCATGTTGGGAGATTGACTAGTCCACTGAAACACCTCCACATCATTCTGAACAAACCATTTTCAAGTTACTTTAGCTGTATTCTTTGGGTCATTATCTTGTTGAAAGATTCAACTCTCTCCAAGCTCCAACTGTTGCACCGAAAAGAACAAATTAGTTTCCAAAATACTCTGATACATCGCTCCAGTCATGGTTACTTCAAACAAGTGAAGTGCCGCCATACCATTGAAAGAGAAACCCCCCCCAAACCATGATAGTTCCACCTCCGTGCTTTACTGTGGGATGGTGTTTTATTTATCATATATCATCCATCTCTTCTCCATACATACATAATGAGCTTGGCTGTGAACACAAAGTACATTTTACTGCTTTGTCCAACCAAAGAACTTTCTTAAAAAAATAATTAGGCTTCTCTAAATGCACACAATCAAACTTCATCTGAGAATCCCAGTGCTTTTTTTTTAAACAAAAAGATGTTTAGCTTGGGGTACGAGTTTTTAAACCATTTTTGTGCAGTTCATTACTAATGATTTCTTTAGTAACCAATGTTCCGGCTGATCTTAAATCATCTTGGATCTCTTTTTGAATTACTATTGGATTTGCTTTTACTTTTCTTAGCATTTTTCGAGTTGCTCGTAAAGAGATTTCCCATTGAGCGCCAGTTCGAGGAAGGTTTCACAAAACTTCTACTTCAGAATAATCAATCCAATGGTATTGACAGGGATATTTAATATCTTGACAATGGCCCTGTAGCTCAAATCTTCATTCGGTTGCTTAATTATGTCATTCTTGACCATTGACAGCCACATTGCAAGAAGGTGAAGTAATGAATGATGACAGTGATAGCATTATACCCTTGTGAAGTATTGCTGAAACATTCCACAAGTTTCTATGCAGGTGCAGAAAGATCTACACCTTCATTCCTTCTTAAATAACATTTTTGTGATAATATTTTAATAGTGTACAAATACTTTTTTTTCGACCGTTACTAGATCCATGCATGTACCTTGAATCTAATTTATATTTGTTTCCCTTGGAGCGAAATGACTGAATTCCAAATAATGCAACTAGGAATTAAAATATTTGTGTTGACAGTGGAAGAAAGTCGGCCAAACCAAAAAGGAAAAAAATAAATATAATAATGTTATAGAAACACTTTAAGAGAAAAGATTTAATCAAAACCTCATGAGATATTTTCAGGCTCTTCACAACTAGAAAATTATTTGCAGCTGTTTTGAGGTTTCTGAAATATGCAGCTTGAAACTGTTGCACGCACGCACACACACAGAGAAATACTCACATTTGTGAACCATTTCTGCATAATCAACATTGAATTATATTTCTTCTAACTTAATAATTCGACCACTTGTTTTTTTTGTTTATTCCCGTAGACTCCTTGTGGAGCATAGGTGCACCACTACTTTGCTGTGGTTTCAATAGCATGTAGGTTTTACGGGGTGGAGTTGCTTTGCTAGCCCCACGCCCAACCCTCCTTCACTCGGGCTAGGGACCAGCTATAGCGACTGCCAAGCTGTAGATTTTTTTCTGTCAGCGTAACCTTACACGGATAAATGGCTCCAACTTCCATGCCATTTACCTATAGCTGAGGGAAGAAATGGATTCATGCCTTTCCCAAGGGTACTAGTGCAAAGTGAATGTAAACAGCCTTGGCTGAAACTCAAACTCAGTCCACTGAATCATGCTGGTAACCATTATGCTACTCGGCACCTCCATTCAACCACTTAATATATTTTCTTTTTAAAGTATAAATTACTGGTAGCCCAGAATCCCTGACATCATTTATCACATTTTAGCCTATTCTCTCTGTTCATTAATCACTGCTAACCACAACACTGGTTTAAATACTGTTGCTGGGTTTAGTAGGTTATTCATGTATTCTGACATTTATATGTATATATGTATCCGGAGTTTGCCCAGCCCTAAACATTCATAGTAGAAATTTTGTACACACACTCCCCTCAATTAGTAGGGGAAAATGTTTTTTTTTGTTTTTTGAAAATAGGTTTTTAGTTGGGGGTTCAATTTACAATGTAAATTTATGCCAAATTGGTCCCTTAGTTTGTGTCCAGCAGCATTCTTGCTGGGTTTTTTAAAAAAATTTGGACTTTTTAGTGATCACTACCCACCACCACTGTTTAATTCATGAGGTAAAAAGAAGCATATATAGGTGCTGGTGATTCATAATTTCCATTGGAATGCTAGTATTGTTTGTTTTCACTTTATATCTTTCATTTTAGTTTTTATTATTTGTAATTATTCCTATGAAAAAAACAAAAAAGGTATTCTCATCATCATACCCCCCCCCCACAAACACACCCTTGCAATGTAATGAACAAAGGTAAAAATGGAAGAGGGTGCTTATGCTTGAATGGAAGTAAAAGAGACTCAATCTTCACTATAACTGTCATTCATTCATTATTCCTCACTCACAAGTCTGGAGCCTAAAAATTAAATTATAGTGGTAGTAGACCATAGGAATATAGACAGATAGTAAAAGTAGTTTCATTTGGCTTTTGCATGTTATTACAGTTAATATAGATACATTCTATAGGTGATAAATTACTTTAACAAAATTGTATACTTTAACTGCAGAAATATATATGCGAAAGTAATGATGATATCTTAGTTGTCAATACCTGTGGAATCTCCACTGGTCCAGCTAGTTAAAATTATTTTGCTGATATCAGTTTCTGATGTCCTTACCTATTGCTCGATTTTATATGTTTCACTTTGTGCTCTGCATGAGTTTTTAAAATCAGTGACAGTACAGTATATTGCAGTATTAGTTATGAAAGCAGGTCATTAAATCCTTGACTGTTCTAGGCAGGTGACTGGTGCTATGTCAAATACTAATTTGAAGTGAACATTCTGCCAACAAAGGAATTTCATATTGCCAAATAGTAAATTTAATTGAAATACAGCCAATTGGCAAAATATGTAAAATAATTATTCACACAGTTATTTTAATAATGGAATCAGAGTGAAGTTGAAGGAGCTTCAAATT
>VCCN01000233.1:7001133-7017667 GCA_006491835.1 Architeuthis dux | reverse complement strand
ATGTTATAATTTGCATTTTTCTTCCATTTAATACTGATTTGATACTAAAGATACCAGTATGTAAAAAATTATTCTGCTCTATTAGGTTATTGGCAGACATTCAGCAATATTTTAGGTACAATTAGTAAAATAAAAAATACAAAACAAATTTTAAAAAGTTGAATTTTCTTTCAATGAGGTTGTTATGTTTGGGTGAGAAATTTTCAAATATGGTTTTGAGAAGAAATACATTAGTTGTCTTATTCACACCTAAATTCTTTAGACTGTTATATTCATACTATAAAAGAAGGGTGTATGTGTATAAAAACTAGAGAAGAGCAATGGAAACAAAAAAGAACAAGCAAAAGGAAAAAACAAAACTGCAAGTTGTAATAAACTTCTAGTATCCTTTATCCATTCCATAAGAGGTCAGATTAGCATGTGTATATTGAGTGGCGAGACATCAAAAGGGGAGAGAAGTAATAAAACTCAAGAACATGTTAAAGCAAACAAATTAACAAGTTTTATTGTTGTGAGAGGACACCAGAGACAGAAGTAATGAAATTTTTGCGACATTATTATTTAGATAGCAATGGAAAGAGTTCATACAAATTTTGTGTTGGCAAATATATATTTACAGTTTGAATTTCTTTTTATAAAAGCAATTAATGTAAATTGAAATGTTCTTCAGATTAAAATACAGAAAATTTCCATTGAAGCAATTTTTCAAATGTTTGTGTAATTGTGTATAAGTGTTAATGTAAATTATTCTTATTTGTTTTTAGGTTTTTGTACCGGAATATGCACAGCTTTGATTCTATGCAAAAAAACTTATAAGTTGAAGATAGTTTCTTAAGAAGAGATAAAGAGCTGCAAAGTTTCAGATAAAATTTTTTGTTGGTCAAGTCTTGGACAGTCTGGTTTTGATTTCTGCGGGTGACTGACAAAGGATTGAATTAGTTTGAAACTAGCAGGAAAATAACTTCAAATATAAAAACACAGGAAAACAAATATTTTCTAGACATTTCATAAAAGGGAAAAACAAAGTTACCCCTCGAATTTGACCCCTTAAAGTGGAAGTAAAATCCCCAATTTTGACACCTAAAAGTGGAAAGAAGAAAGCAGAATTCCAACTCGATTTTGACCCATATAAAGGAAAAGTTCACCGATTCTCACCTCTAAAAGGGGTGAAAAAAGAACCCTCCCCTGTCCCCCCTCTATTTTGACCCCTAAAAGAGAAAGTTATCCTTTTAGCAAGATCTATTTTTCTCTGCCACACATTCTTTCTCTCTTACATATAAACATACTTTCTCTCTTTCTCTCTCTAATGTAAACATTCTCAATCTCTGTCATACAACTGTTCTTCAAAAAGACAAATATTTTTGAACACGTGTGATGACGTAGATCGTGTTGCTACTAATATACAATAGGTGTTCAGTTTAGCATAATACTTGCATTGTGAATTGGATCCCCCACTAAAAACTTGATAGTGTTAGACATTTAAAAAAAACAAAATAGCCTATGTTTTATCCCGGGTTATGTCAATATCCATGTAAAAAATCAGTTCTCAGTGTCCAAAAAATAGTGACTTTCACATTGTATTAGAGATGGGCACGTTTGGCCCAGAAATGGCCTAGTATCATTGATTGCTAGGTATAGATGTCTATTAGAAACTGTCAACATAGGTTTCTTTCAGTTTCAAGTTGGTCTGGCTGGCTATGTATGTATGTATCATGCATACAGGCTGCACCAATGGAGCGTGAGAGTTGAAAATTTAAACATTTACTCCATATTGTCTAGAAAAAAATAATTTCTTTTTTGAAAATAGGTTTTTAGTAATTTTTTGCAATGTAACTTTATGCTAAATTTATCACTAGTTTGTGTCTACTTGCTTTTTGAAATTCAGCCTTTTTTAGTGATCACTGACCAACAAAATGTGAGAGAAGTAACTTACTCATTGATCACCCTTTTTTCCAATCTTTTAATTGATCACCCCCCAAATACAGCATGCTGCCAAAAGATGTTGGACAGTTTCTATTGAGTGACTAACCAGACCTCTGCTTTTACCGATTCCACTTGCAGACAGTTTCTCTCATTTCTCCAATGTGAGGTCATCATTGAAAAAATACATTCTGTATGAGCATTGCTTCATGGAAGAGAGAAGATATAAGCACTCACTTTCTTCAAGTTTGTAAAAGGGACCTCAGATTTACTGAACAGCTTAAGGAAATGTTCTTTACTAAGCTACCTCAAAAAACAAGTGTGAATGTTGCTGGACACAAACATACATTGTAAATTGATCTCTCCTAAAAACTTATTTCTGGGGAATTTTCAAAAAACAAAAAAAAAAAGTTTTTTTATAGACATAATAAGGAGTAAATGTTTAAATTTTCAGCCCTCTAGCATGACACATACATCTATAGATGTCCAGCCAGGCAAAATCACATGAAAACTGAAGAAACCTATGTTGATATAATGACAGTTTTGGTTGACGGCTTCTAATAATAGGTATTATTTGTATCATAGAATCATCTACAACAGTGCACAAATAATGCAATCTCAAACATTTTTGGTGATTCTTGTTGACGAACAAAATTCTTTATTCACCAAGTCAATGGATGGCTTCAGAAATGCACATCAGTTTCTAGATAATGTAATACTGATGCTGATTCTTGACTATAAGAAATGTTTATAATTTAAAAAACAAATTAAAATGAAGAAGATTTTTAATGAAACTAATCGTAATAAACTCAAGCAGTAATTTTCCACTACTTAAAAATGAAATGTACAACTAATTAATTTTAAGTTTGGGTAAATTTCATTACATGAAAAATTTCATGCACTTGTAATTAAAATTTTATGGTTTGGTTATTTTGTCAGAATTACTTTGTAAGTTGGAAGTTAATAACTTTTTGCATTTGTGGGCTAATAGCGGTCACAGCCTTCAATATGTCAATTACTGTGCTAAGTAGGTTCTGCTGAGTACCATAATTCAGAGATAAAGGAAAAATTTGATTACAAACCAGAGCAAAAAGCACCTCTTTTCCCCAGGGGCCAATTAAGTACTTGTAAAAATCCATGACTCCTATATAGTGTAACATTTAATATATGTAATGTAAGATTTTTTTTATTGCTTCCTCATAGTACTTTAATCTGTCATGAGGTCACAGACCAGTAAAATAGCACTAGCACTGAAATATAAAATAAGATATATGTAGAAGAATTATCTGCCCTTAATAAGAGCTACCGGCCCTTTCTTTCTGAAGATTTAAAATTACTGTTATCTTGTCCCTGACATCGCAGCCAGATCCACCAATAGGGAAAGAGCTAGCTGCTCTTTCAGGAATTGATGATGTCAGGCTCACAGAGGTATTTAAAGAGTTTTGGCGGACTAATTTCCTTTCTCTGACCATTCACGCTACTGCCAACACCAAATGGAGGTAAGGTGACATTTTCACCTTTTTATTCCTTCTTTTCTTTATTTCTACAGTCTAGATATTTCTCCTCATTTAAGGCCTTTCTAAAAACACACCTTTTTGCTAGATACTTTTCTCTTTCAAAGAAATCGCACATTTACATCGACTGGTTCTTATGACAAAGGGCTGCATTATCATAGATATTAAATATAGCCTTATCATCTTCAGTGCTAGTTTTATTCACTACGTCTAATATCGTTCTTCATTTAAAGGAATGGTCTCTAACTTACTTTGATGTGTATATTCTCTTTTTAACCTATTTTATTTTATTACCATTTATAAATATGTATATTTTCTCGGTTATAAAAGTGAACTTGTTCTTTTTAACTTTACGGCCTCTATTTATTTCTTTTCATAACTAGTTATCTAATCCATGCAAGGGACGTAACTAGTCTCCTTATTAATTCTTACATTCAAACAAAAGTACTTCTGATTTAAAAGAACACAAGCATTCTTCCCAGAACATACCTTACAAAGTATATGTTCTAGGAGTTTTTTGTTGGAAGCTAATTTACAAGTATACCTCTAACACTAGCCAGCATTGCTTGTAGGAATAGTTCTTTACAACCTACTGTAATTGATGACATATAAGAAAAAATGGTTCATACAGTAAACTTGACCTTCCTTGTCTGGCCCCACATTGGCTAAAACTTGAGGAGGAGGAGTTTAAAAACTGGTTGATAAATGAGAGAAATTCAGGGAAATGCAATTTTTTCTTAATATTCCCTTCTGAAATAAGGGGAGTCTTATATGCTATCAAACGTGGTACCTACTGACATATTTATATTCTATGTAATAATTCTCAAAAATAATAATTAGAACACTGGACTCACCTGAAAGAGTTTAAGAAATGCAAAATAAGTAAGTATATCCATGATTACAAAACTTTCAGGATATTAGGCAATTTTCTATATATTAGTATACTTGTGTATACTTTGAGTGCATAATATGTTCTGTATTCTTACATTCCTTCAAAACAGCTTACCGATATTATTGATATTTTACTATAACCCAATGGTTCCTAAACTTTTTCAGATCACAGCTACCTTAGTGTATAAGGATTTTTTCACAGAGCCCCAAGTCATAAATTACTAAACAATTGCATTTACGTTCATGTGGTTATGTTAGTTAAATAAAAAAAAAATGAATCATATAATTTAAATTCATAAAAAAGTTATATCTCTGTTTCCTCTTTTAATAAACATAATTATTAGTCCGATGGTTGAGTGTGTTGTTCACCACACAGTTTCTCAAATCTTGGACTCAAAATATCGACCGAGCACCATTTAGTGTTGAAATGGTGAGGTTCAACAATAGATAGACAGAGTGATTTGGGATGTGCCAGTTAGATGTCGCTTCCTATCATTGTGACCATGTATCAGCACATTGAATTATGATTGCCTGAAATTATTAAAGTTTTCAAATATTCCACAGCACCCCTGGGAGCTAACTGTGGTGGCCTGGGGAGCCACAGAGCAAACTTTGGGAAACACTGCTGTAACCTTTATAAGTAGTCAATCTGTTTACTGACCACTGGTGTAGCTTAGTAGTAGAGGCACCATTAGATGGCTAAATAACCAGTCCCAGCTGAATTCTGAATAGAAGATTAAATCAAAACAGCTTCTGGATTATTTAATTCATCCACTTTGAGCAATTTTTCAATCTCTATTGCTGTTACAGGATAAAAGGTCAGAAAGTGGTTGGATGGAGTGGGATGCTTTCCTGAAAGCTTGAAAGACAATATGTGGATGAAGACTCAAATGCCAAAAGTTGGGATTTATAAAAGTAGTTTGGAAGCATATCGACACACAGAGCAGATGGACTACAAGAGAAATCTCATGAACAGTGACAGAATGCATCTACAAATACAACCAGGTCAGTTTGTGTTTCTGAAATCTCGAGTCAAAACCGGATTTTTATAAGCATAGAATCAATGTTTTGAGTTAAGCCAAAATCTTTAATTCTGGCTGTGAGGCTCATGGGATTGTATTTGGGTTAAGAATGCTATGCAGCAAAAGAAATTGTTTGTGTGTCAAAATGTGTATACCCCCAGCAGTGATAGATCTGGATACAAATAAAATGTCTTAACTTTATATGCATACAGGGCATTCCTAAATATGTGTACATTCTTTGTTAGCCCATAACTTTGTACTGATTTCTTTTTTTTCAGGATAAAATTGGCATTGGAAATGGATAATAACAGGCTGACATTTCAACAATGAAACTTTGCATTGAAGTGGTACTGGAAATGTAAAAACTTAAATAGTAAATAAAGTCCAGTAACAAAGTATGCATACTGTTTTTGGATACCCTCTCCATACCTCTCTATGCATATAAATTATGTCTGGGATTTGCTATTCAGGTTTTGTGCTAAGAATAATAATATATGCCATTTTTACAAAATATATATATGGTACAAGGGAAAAGTATTCAGTTGCTTTTTTTTAAAAAAAAAGAATCTTAAGAATCTAGAATAAACCAAAGTATGAAGCTGTATTTTGTTTTTCACCTTTGGCTCCCAATAGCATTGAATAATATATTTTTTTAAATCACTTAAATCACAATTTGCTTCAAAATAAACTTTGGTTTTAATTATGTATTAACAAAATATTGGGTCTATCCTTTAATTTTGCATGGTATATATCAGGTGAGTCATTCCATACTTCCTGTACTTAGTTTATCAAATAGTAGGCTATCATTACCGTTCCTGTTTCCATATGGCTTCAGTTGTTCTGATAGCAGAATTGACCGAAGTCCTCCATTGCTATTTTTAGGGTGTGGGTAGTTAGGGTTAGTGTTTTAGCTTTTTAAATTAGCCACCATCAGCAATGACTCATTGGCAGCTGAAGAGGTGGCCATATGGAAACAGGAAAGGTAATGATTGCCAAATAGTAATTTCTTATTGTCTAACCCAGTTGTTCTCAAACTTTGGGGCGCACTAGGGATCAAGTAAAGAAAACTATGTTTTAACAGTTCAAATATGAAAAATATATTTTTTTTTAAATACTACATACCGTATTTCTTTGTGTATCACACAAAAAATGTTGTACCAAAAGTCTATAGTATAGTCATGCATGAACATTTTATACATTACTAATGACAGGTGACAACTCCTTACCGCACCTCCACTAAGAAATATATTTGACTTATGCAGCTAACAAACTGTAAAGATGAAATGAATTAGACAAAAAACATTTCAGTAGTCAGTGGATGATTTTTTTTTTCTCCTCAGGAGCTCAGGCACAGGAGGGGGGGGGGGCTAAGTGTTGAAATGAATAACTACAATATTTCCCACCTGTGAAACACTGGAACACAAATATCCAAAACATAACTAAAATAAATTAAAATACCAAACAAAGTGGCAACGGTTGATCTTCATTTCCAGTCACAGAGGTGCCAAATGTATTTTTAACTAAAGTTTCCCTAAATTCATAAAGAAGTAAATGTATAGCCCATTTAATAGACGTGAAATGAACAAAGAAATATGAAACAATAAATAGTCAATTATAAAAATGAGAAAAATGAGAACTTTATGCTGCCAGACATATCGATTTTGTTTACATCTTGTGTGGAGTGTGGATGTGTAATTTGTGAATTTTGGATGGGAGAATTACATATTTAACAGTTACACACTATTTTATATATGCATATTTTGTTACTCCTTGGTTGCCTGGGATGCACCTAGCTACTTCTTTTGGAGCACTGTTTGAGGACCACTGGTCTAAGTCCCCCAAGCCACATGAGTTATTTACACAATGAATGATATGACTGGAGGAGGTCAAACCTCATTCTTCAACACGGATTTCTTTGGCATTTTATTCTTTTGATGACAAGATTCAAGCAGAGTAGATAAATATATACATTTTGGCTAAAAGCATTGCAAATAAAAGCTTTAGATATAACCAATTCATACAGTTTTGCCGATTTGATGTTGTTTATGAAAGAAAATGCATATGACTTTCAAAGAAACATTGGTACATTTTCATGACAGCGTGCACAAACAATTTTTTCATTTTATCTTAATTCCAATCTTACCGTTCTGAACTTCATTTTAAACATCTTTGTGTCTTTTTTTGTATACCATTTTTATTAATTTTTGACTACTATTTACATTCATCCTAATTTTTAGTTTGTTTAATCACAATTTCACTAAGGCCGCAACAGCAATGTTATTGTTTTATTCATTTATTGTAAACCATTTTACACATTGTGATTGTAAAAATAAAATACTCTGTTTTTTAATTTTTTATTAGATGGACTATTATAAATCATTATTATTTAATTGTGATTTTTTTTTAAATTACTTATTATTTAAAGTTTTTATGACTTCTTTTTTACATTCATCTTAATTTAATTAACTTTGTCCAGTAAAAAATCTTTTGATAACAATTTTCATGATCTTTAAGAATGAAAGTAGATAATGATGTTTTGGCATTGAAAGAACACTCATCCACTAAAGGATTTAAGCTCCGTTTGCTACATTTGAAGCCAACTAACTTTACCTTCATCCAGCAAACTAGGGGCTGACATGCTAATCAAGTTCTAAGTAAAGCATTTATATTGAATTAATAAAATCAGGGTAAATTTTTTAAATTCATATATAATAAAAATTATATTGATAATGCCAAAAACTAGACTCGTAGCATTTTATTTGTGTATATATAGTAATCTTTTAGATAAAATTTTAGGTAGTTTGATTATATTAGAGGAATAGTGATAAATATAACACTACATTATAGTATAGTATTAAATCCTAAACTACAAATTATAAACCAAACTAGAGTGAACGCTGATCTAAATAAAGCTGTACCAACAGAAGTATGCATGAATAACTGTACCAACTAAGTATGCATGTTTATTGAAAAAATAACCTTTAATTTGTTCACTTGAGTCTCTTCCACACATTTTTTTCTTGGGATTTACATAATAAAATTAACCTTAAAACAAGCCCCACAAGTTATAATAACCTTGACTACTTCTTGTTCAGTACATGGATTTTGAATTTACAGATACTTCTATTTGAAAATGCACTAAAAACATTGTAGCCATTTTATGATCATTTAAATGGCTAGATTAGTCTTTAATAATTAGCAAAAATGCGTTAAAAATGGTGCTAACATGTGTTAAAAATGGTGCTGCTTGTTGGATTTTTGCACTGCCAAAATAAGAAATGCGCTAAATTTAGCACCACTCAAGTTTTCAGTTGGGATTCAGGGATGAAGCATCTGGAAGCTGGCACATTTTAGAAATTCTGAAGTGTCTAGAATTGAAATTTTGTGCCCATGTTTAGGTGGTTTGGAAATGGCCAGAGCATGAAGATGTAATCTATACAAGACATTATTAGTGTGATCGAACCTCCTGCAACTTGTGCCAGAGGTGGAGAAGTACTGTTGAAAGACACTAAACAGTAAATAAGTAGTTATAAGTTATTGGGTTTAGTTTGAAATAGTTTTAAATTGGCTTCACAAACAAAGATCTTTGAGGGTTTTTTTTCCACAGCAGAAGGACCATAGACAGTGGGGCCTATTTTCAGAATAACCCTCCAGCCTGAGCAGTGAAATTTTAAGGTGAAGCGCGACTTACTCAGGGCCAACCCCACCCTTTAAACCAATGGTTTGAATCTTATAGACCACTGGAGTGGTGCGAATAAGAGCAGAGCCCATAGGTCGTAGGTTTGACAGGTGTATTCTTCTCCTGGCAGATCGCTGAGCTAGCTATGGGGGTCTGCCGCCCATTTGTGTGAATGATCCGATGGTAAGGTTTACCTGTGGTTAAACCACAAGATGTGAACATTCTGTATTTGGTAGATGCCTGAGCTGGCTATAGAGTTCTACCGATCCTTTAAAGGAAAATCAGGACAGTACGGCTGTCTGCAACTTTAATCACAGATCCTCAATAGATGCAGTTGTCTTGCTGCAGTAGAGCATATTAATAAACCTTTGTATCACACTTTAGCCATGAGGAGACAAATCTATATGTCTTGTGAGAGACATAAAGTATACTGTATATAGACTATAAAACAAATGGGTTACAAGTATATTTGGAGAACTGCTGCTCACTGCAACTCATCTAAGTTCCATAACTGTCCATATCAAGCTTCGGTATGCAGCTCTCTAGTCATAATACCAGTCTATTGGATGCAGTGTGATATTTGCAAAGGTTTTAAAAAAAGATTAAATGTCGGTCTTATATATGGCATATACATTAACTTGCCTGGGCACTGGGAATCCATCTTTCCCCATAGCATTTAAAAGGAAGAGTAAAGACATTCTCTTATGTATGTTGTTAACACTAAGCTGCCCTCAGGAATTTCTTGTATCTCCTAATTTGAAGTAGTGACCTGGCATCATGTTCCATATCCTTTAAGAATAATAAATAATAAATAACTGATCCATGTTGAATTTTGAATCAGAGAATCTAATATGTAAAAGTTGCATTTTGTCCATTGATTGAAATAAAGCGAAAATAAAGATCATTTGTGTTATATTTCTATGAATAAACTATTAAAAAGAAGCCACCATTCAATCTAATTGTAGGCATCCAGTCAATTGGTTGCCGGTAAATTTGTTGTGAGGTCAATTTGTCAAGAGGACAATTCGTCACCAACTATCGGAATATTAAAATTTAAGATAATGTTAAACTGCTTTTAAAAAATCAAAAAATTAAATTTAAATTAAATAAAAACTAAAGTTCAATAATTAGTAAAGCATCCATCTCTTAAGAGACAACTCCCAATGGAGTATACACCTAGTGACGAAGACCCGGTTTCTGTTGCATGCATCAGCTTAGTGACCAGGATTTTATTCTTACAACTTTTTATGACCACCCCCTTGTCAGGATGCAAGTCCATAGAAGGGATACCTCCACCCTAATCACACAGCTTAGAATGTACTCAATTAGCTGCTGTGTGCACAGGAAAATTTGTCCTAATGAAGAGTTTTCCATACTCTTCACTCATACCAGGAATCGAACCCAAGACCTTCTGCATGTGAGGCATCCGAGCGGACAATGTTTAATAATTAGATATTGTTATGTGCAACTGCTTTTAAGAAATGAACTTTTTGTTTAGAATTATTAATTTTTATCACATTTTTTTCATATGCAGGTTCATATCTTTGCATTTTCCTTTTTGGATGGTCTCTTCTCCCTGAATACATCTGTGCAATTTAGCATCTGTGTGAATTCTAACCTGACATGCATGATTTTCACACCTCCACTATATAATAGATCCATCAGCATTGTTTACTTTTTGTATACATATATAATTTTCTTTATCTATAACTTTGAGTATTATTGTTGAAAATCATTTAGGGACTAAATTCGAATATGCTAAATTGGTATAAGATTATTTGTCAAATGAGTATGTTCAAACCAACAAAGGTAAACAAATTATAGCAGACACCAGAGACGAATCGTCTTATCGAATAATTTACCTCACAACAAATTGTCTGGCTACCAATTTACCAATGACGAATTGTCCTAGCACCCTGATTGTATACTTTGTAGTGTCAATAATGAAATTTCTAGAGATTGCTTGATCACAGGTTTGAAGCCATTAAAATAAATTAACCTTCTGTAAAAGAAGGTTTGCTCTTAAATTTAAAATTTCACATCTTTTTGTTTTAATTAAACTAAAGGAGATAAATAGCTTTTCACAGCATAGTTGTGTATGTGTGTGTATATACATATATATATATATACATATAAATTTTTGTCATGTAGCTGACTAAATTGCAAAGCACAAAAGTAAAAGAAAATTTATCTAACCTGAAAGCTATTTGTTAAATGCTATAATTGTTTGAGCAGTCACCATTAGATTGCTATGCTATGAATCAGGTATCTAAATGAAGTAAGTTACAGTTGCAGGTTTTATATACTGATGGTAGATGTTAGACTGTTCCATCAAGCACACAGGACATGTTCATATAGGAAGTCCTTTCTATTGTAGGCTTTTTTGAAAGGTAACAACCTCTACAGAAGAGTTTATAAAACAAAGTCTTTTGAGTCAACATTATATTACCTGCATTTAGTGGAGGATTGAACATATTTCCCGATATCTTGATTATTTTAATTTAAAAGTAGACAGGTCTGGTTAGTCACTCAATAGAAACCGTCATGTGACCAACATCTTTGGTGAACAATTAAAAAATTGGAAAAAGGGCTGATCAATGAATAAGTTACTTCTCTCGCATTTTATTGGGCAGTGATCACTAAAAAGTCTGAATTTTCAACAAGCGGACACACACTAGTGAGCAATCTAGCATATACTTACATTGCAAATTGACCCCCCCCCCCACTAAAAACCTATTTACGGGAGGAATTTTCAAAAAACAAAAAACGTTTTTTCCTAGACATAATAAGGAGTAAATGTTTAAATTTTCAGCCCTCTAGCTCCATTAGTGTGGCCTGTATGCATGATCCATACATAGCTAGCTAGCTAGCCAGGCAGATAAACTTGAAAACTGATGAAAACTATGTTGACGGTTTTGGTGACAGTTCTGGTTGACGGTTTCTAATAAGATTATGAACATAATTTTCTGGTACAGTGACTCCAATAAAGGTTATCATTTTCTTCCCATATAGTCTATGATGTCAACCACAAATGGAATTTTTTTGATGTTTCAATTTTTTGAAATTTTGTTTCCTAGAAATATATTATCTTCCTTCTATAGTCCTTCGTTTAATAATAGTAGTAGTAGTGGTGATAGTGGTAAAATAAGCCCTACAATAATAGACTTATTATCTCACTTAAAAAGATTATGGGTTTAGAATTCGGTTACTGTGCCAACCTTTTTCAACTAATGACACACTGAACAATGCATTAAATTTGTTAAGGCATTACATCAGTTTTTTTAAGGTGAGATTTTATCATTTAAAAAATGATTATTAATATTGTGTTTGTCTGAAATCTGATAATGTTAGACTGATATTTTTGCGATTCTAATTTCTGGTGTTTATGGGATAGATTCTTTAAATGAAAGAAATTGATGAAGATGTCTTGAAAGGTTTAGAAAAGGTAACTTCAACTTAAGAGGTGCGCCATGAACAGGTCGTCCTGTTGAATGACTTGCTTTTAACTGAACTTGATAGAAATAGTGCTGTTATGGTTGAAGAATTAGCTCAAAAACTGAATTCAAGCCATTCAACAGTTCACCATCATCTGCAACAGATTGGAAAGGTGCCTTAACTTTAGAAATGGGTTCCTACGATTTGACAGAAGCCAGCTATAAAGCAAGAGTGGGCATCTATACTTCTCTGCACTCTCATGAAAACATCTCACCATTTTGGGACAGATGCATGGTTTATAAGTATAGGACAGCCAGTTTATACTAAATAAAAATTTTGATAACATTTGGTCATTTTATTGATTTTTCATTTGTTTTTTCCCACCAGAAGTGCTCTAGCAGACGAGCATTGAACACCAATGGAATGTTGATGATAAATCGATAAAAATGCCTGAATCTAGTAACCATGTAAAATTTATTGTAATAATCTTTGTGTTATGTTTAAGAAAAAAGATTGTAGAAAATTTTCAACAGAAAATTATTTGCTAAACAATATGGTATAACTAACTGGCTGTCCTATACTTACAAACCATACAAAATTTCAGTCGAAATAACTAAAAAATTATTAAAAAGGGAACAAGCAAAATTACCCCTAGGATTTCATTGAGTGGAGCCGGAAGACGGGTCATGACGACAGACTTTGGCACACTATTAAGTCGATTGTTAGGGAATGACAATGTCTCTGCAATGAACCTTGTAAATATTCACACTGAGTGGGATAAATTGAGACTATAAATAATACTACAGTTTATTTGTACAATGGTAAATGAAATGAGATAAAGCTAGATCATAAAATTACTGGCATACCTTTTCATTTTCAAGTAAAGCATACAATAAAACTTCAAACCGAAACTGGATTGAACTAAGCTAAACAAATGAAAATATATGTACATGCAGTAAAAGTAGATTGCAACCAGTTTGAGGATCTTGGAGTAGAGGGTAGATCAATGTCGTCATCGTTGTTATGGTGACCATCGTCTTTAAGTTGGAGTCAGACATCTGATGCTGGGCTAGAAACAGGATTCACAAGTTCAGCAGCACTATGAAAGAGACAGCCTTTTTTAAGACCTCTTCCAGTATCATCAGTTTCATTAATAGAGGTTTCTGTCTAAGCCAGGGGTGGCAAACCTTTTGAGAGCGCATGCAGTGTTGTCGATTTAGTGCGTTTCGCGCTAGATTCAGCACGTTTCATGTTTTGGCAGTGCAAAAAAGTATTTTTAATTAACGCTTTAACATTTTGGCCGTTTTCAGCCATTTGTCAACTATTTTCGACCATTTTTAGTGTCCTTTTGGCCGTTTTTAGCTATTTAAAAAAATTTAGTGCTTTTTAGCGGTCAAAGTAGTGTGAAAATATTTTTTGAGTTGGTAACACTGAGCACGCAATAATCTTCTAAAAAATCACCTGTGCCCATGGGAATTTTAAGCAGCAGAATAACATTTGTAATATATTAGTGTTTTACAAAATATTTTATGTAGAAAGAGAACAAAATACTTGAAAGCATTCTTAAAGAAGTTTGTTTAGACAATCAATAACGGAGGTGACAGCAGCTTTTTAAAAAAATAAATTCTCATAAAAAATTATATCTTAAACGTGTCAATAAAATGTTTTCATGTGCCACAGGTTCGCAATCCCTGGTCTAAGCAGTCTATCTTTAATTAAATAAACCATAATCTCATGCTCACTGATAAATGCATGTTGTTTCATGCCAGCAATGAACTAATCACACTTTTTCACCATATCATCACAATGTTATCTTCCTCATCACTACTATCCTAGTGCTTATTGTTATTTAACACCATTTCAGGAATTTCTCCATCACTCAAAGAATGCACAACAGGTGCATCATTGCCAATGTTCAACATTTTTTTTTATGTGAGCGGCTTCTAAATTTTCTGCTGCAACACTTTTGGTGTAAGCATTAAGGTTTGATATCTTTTTTTTGTTACTGATACAGAATCTGCCAAAGTCTTCAGCTTTAGGCTCATTTTCACTGTATATTTTCACAGTCTTCAAAGTAAAAAAAAAAATCACCAAAACAGGTCTGGTTAGTCACTCATTAGAAACCATCATGTGACCAATGTCTTTCGGCAGCATGCCATATTGGGGGTGATCAATTAAAAAATTGGCAAAAATGGTGATCAATGAATAAGTTACTTCTCTCACCTTTTGTTTGGCAGTGATCATGGTTGTCCGCTGCCATTTTTTCCAGGAGGGGGGGTCAAAAGGATATATTCAGAATAAATCTTAGTGGCAACCCTGTTACCAGCGAAGAATAATACTATCTTTTTATATGGCTATTATTAAGTTGGGATTACATAAAACAATTGTACAGTACCATTATCTTTTATTGACTATAAGGTTTCAACTTTCAAACTCCCTAGGTGAGAATGCCTAATCCTGGGGGGGCTGTTTGCCCCGCCTCCCCGAGTATGCCCATGGCAGTGATCACTAAAAAATGTTCAAAAATCCTGTTTTTTCTAGACATAATAATTAGTAAATGTTTAAATATTCAGCCCTCTAGCTCCATTGGTGTGGCCTGTACACGTGATACATACATAGCCAATCAGGCAGACCAACTTGAAAACTGAAAGAAACCCATGTTGACAGTTTTGGTTGACAGTTTCTAATACCCATCAGCAGCAGATACAAATCTGACTAGTAGGAGAACTGAGACACACCAAAGCCATCTTGAAATAATAACCTGCTGTGCTCTACAAGGCCTGTTAGAGCTCAGCAGAAGTAAATGAGACGACCGTAGTTGAGCTTTGGTGTGCAGCCAACATCAAAAGAAAAAATGTTTGGTACAAGACCAACTAGAAAGAGAAAGTATTTTTGCAAGTGTTTAAAGTGTATTTTAAGCATTATTGATATGAATTCTGATATGAAGCATTTTCAACATTGGTCCAACACTCTACTACTGAAGCTGATTTTTGTACACTTTGGCTGTTTTGGGTTTACAAAACAAAGAGCAGGCCAAATTCAAAGAAGGAAGAATTCTTGTTATTGTTTAAACATTTTTATTAACATTGGTATTTATTATCTCAAATGAAGATGTACTAATGAGCATCACTAGTATTGGAGATAAAAATTATGGTTTAATAGTCTTTAGATTTGTGTTGAAACAATTGACCTACAGTACCACTTTTTAATAGAAAGCTAATTGTCTTCTAAACAAAACATAGCAAGATTTTATTATTTCTAGTGGAACATTACATAATCAAAACAGATATTATCAGGTATCATTTATGACCAAACTTTACAGCATTGAAACTCTGTTGCCAAAAATATTTTTTTGTAGTGGTGTACTCGTCTTTGGATGACAACATATTCTTATTTTTGGCAACAGAGTTTCAATGCTGTAGCATTTGGTCATAAATAATACCTGATAATATCCGTTTTGATGGTGTAATGATCCACTAGAAATAATAAAATCCTGCTCTGTTTGGTTTAGAAGAAAATTAAATTTCTATAAAATAGTGGTATGGGTGTACTTAATTATGGGCGAAACTGTATATCTGCAAGAATATAAATAAAAAAAACTGAGTCTATGCATTGCCATAAATTATGTTGCCTTAAATAAAACTGTGGAATGGACACACATGTGTCTCAGAAGCAATATGCAACATTCCACAAGATGCATATGCGCATCATGTGGCAGTAAACGTGTTAAAATGTTTATAAAGAAGATCTAAAGATAAACATTTCTGAATGAAATTAGTTGCTTTAGATGTAGAAGTTTTAGCCAAGCCTGTATATATTAAAGATCAAGTCAAAAAATAATTCATCAAAATTAAATTTTAAAAATAGTAATAAAAAAAAAGATTTAAAAAGATACATGTTTATGGTAAATTTGTTGACATTCTTATCAAAATTGTGTCTGGTCATCAACAAAAGAAAAAGATAAAACCCAAATTTTTCAAGTACAAAAACTCTCAATCTTTGATATTGTGAAAGGGAAAGTGTGAAAAGTAAATAAATCAGGAGAAAAAGCACAGAAAGATTAATGACAAAGT
>VCCN01000233.1:6979383-6994011 GCA_006491835.1 Architeuthis dux | reverse complement strand
GTGTGTGTGTGTGCAGGGCAGTAGCTGAGGTTTATAAAACATGGAGCACAGAGAAAGTCACCCGGACTCAATTATTATACATTCATGCATTAAAGTAAGAAGGAAAAAAATGCTCATTCAGGACCCTGAACGCCTACCAAATTTTAGAGATAGAATATGTTCAAGATCATAATCCAATTCCTTTTAAAAAAACGGGTTGAGAAACCATTATTACATTTTTCATTTTCAAATTGAACAAAGTGTCATTTCTAATTTCCAATTTTCATGGATATCACAATTTTTCCTAAGACATGCTGAAAAATGTAGAGGGGGTGGAATTTTGTAGAAAAAATATAAAAATCATACTTTTCATTGTCAGAATAGATTAATTTTTCTAAATTTGGAGGGGGAATCTTCCCTATTCTTTGCCCCTACATCTGCTCCTGTCCCTACTCAAAGGAAAATTATAACATCAATGTCAACACTGTTTTTTGTATCACAACAAAAACTAGAACAATATAATGATCATACAATAAGATATGTTTCCCTTCTATTACCTTTACCAAAAGAATCTAAAATAATATCCAAATCATTTTGTAATAATTAGAAATATATAGTGATTACAGTCGATTATGGCCCTGTTTGAAAGTCTTTCTTCTGTCATAGTGGAATGCAAATAAGTGAGAATTTGCCGTAAACTGCTGAAACTGTGCTCAACTGATAAGGTTGTCACTGGGGTTGTCAAAAAAACCTTTCTATAATTAGGGAAGAAGTTAAAAATATCATTCTTATGGAGCCATTGAAGAGATTCAGCAAAGTTTGAGGGTTTTTCTTCATTTGAAAATTCCATACCCATGATGATTTTGCGCTCTGACTTCACAAGATCTATATCCAGTCTGTAAGGTTGGTTTAATGACAGATATTAACAGATTAAAATTGTAAACAGAAGATGTACTCACAGATCCTTTATTCAAACAATGGCCGCAGTCAACGACACCCACGTGTGTCCCCTCCGATCTACTAATCACAATGACAATATGGCTGCTCGTTCACCAGAACGTAAAACAGCACCCCCTACCGGAAGTTGATAAGAACTCTCCTGCCTAAGGGAAATAACTCAAAATACTTACTTAACATAGACCATAAGCCCCTGAAGCCAATTCAATTGCGCTTTCATCTTCAGCAGTAAGAGGAACAACATGCTGCAAAGCAACCAAAGGGTCTTGAACTTTACCTTCAAATCTGTATCTAATTTCCCAAACAATCTGATCAATACCTGGAGAGTATATTTCTTCAAAATAATATTCCCTTACAGAGGAATAATTGGACGATGTTGATGGTGCCCCTTCATAACCCCAAAGATGTGTGTTAGGAGTGATATGACATGGAGACAATGAAAGACAATGTCACAATTCATGTCAATGAGCAGTTTTTTTTTTTATTTCATTCCTTTGCTGAAAGCAGTAGTCAAACAGTTTTTGATGACAGAAGATGGTGTGCTTCGTGCAGTGCCAAGATTTTTTGAGCCATGCTGAAAAAGAGTTTTGATGATTGATGGCAGATTTTTTTAAACAGCTTTTACTGCTGCATAACATTAGGACCAACGCGTGTCACACATCTTTTTCAATATTGTTAGGTTCAATGTTGTTGGGTCCAAGTTGTCATCTTCTTGTATTTAAATTCACCATGACGGTTAGGTGACCCTTCTAAGAAATAATACATTGTATCCATATCCTACAATTTTGTAATGCTGGAACCAATTTGAGGGCTTTTTGAAGAGTCACATTAAGATGATGTGCATTGCAATGTACATAAATTGCATTCTGAGATTTTTCTTTTATTAACCCAGCAACTTCTTTTTCTTCACTTCTCATAGAAGATGTGCCATTGAATCCTAAACCCACAAGATTGTTGAAATCAAGTTTATGCTTCACTAAAAGATTGCAAAGCAACTTTGTCAAAGCTTTTTCCTGTTATAGAAATGGTATCATAAATCCCAAAGAACCATTCATCCATGATTCCATCTAACATAAATTGCAAACTAACAGAAAATGTCACCGTTTCATCAGTAAAAAAATTCAGCCTTTTTAACCTGCTCAGAAATGCCACAAAAAACTCTCAATGGGCTCATTCTGTATGTCAGGTGAATTGAAGTCGCATTCATACAGTGAGAGAAGAAACGAAAATGGACAAAAAAAACAAATGATCAAATTTGCTTTGAATTATTATTTCATCTTTCACTCTTTTCTCTCCTTCCTTCCTTGCTCCCTTCCTTCCTTCTTTCTTTCATTGCCCGGATCTTTCTTGCTGCCACCCGGATTGGTTTGGTAGCAGCCACGGCCCAGTGTGTATAGGTATTTCTTTACCTTAATTAACTGAATTCAGAAACCCATGTCCCTGTGTCATGGGATCATTACATGCCTTCTGTTGGCAGAATCCCAGGAACCAATGTCCTGAATTTCTTCTTCCTTTTCTTTTATTCAGTATGGTCCTCTTTGAAATATAGTACAAGCAGGTACTATATTTTAAAATGAATCGATAGTCTATGTCAGTATAATAAAAGCAGTTTTCAATTTCCTTTCCATTTCTGTTCTTTTACTACTTGATCTGATTGACGGTTGTTCCAGTGCATATATATCCACATATATACAAATACAGACATTAATTTTCTTAATAAATATTATATATAAGAATATCTTTAGAAGCATATGATACCAGGTTTATTATGAATAGGGAATGCCAAATCATGGCCAAATTTAACCAAACAAGTTAATTGTATTTTACTAGCATAGAACCCATAAAAAATGTGGATAACATTCTTTATAAAGAAGCGTGATTCCAGGAGTTTACCCTGCCCTTCTTCCATCTGTAATTTTAAGTTAATCTGATTCCTTGTTCCATGCTGAACTATATACAATTGGCCATGGCTGAATACAGGCTGCAGAAGGAACAAACCTACATTTTCAAAAGATTGTCTTTGGGATTTGTTTATCATCATTGCTAATGCAGGAATAATTGGAAATTGTCGTCATTTCATTACAAAAAGTAAGATTGTCGCATGAAGTGGAATCAATTATTAGTTGAAAAAAAATAATCAAAGGAGTTTGTTAAAAAATAGTGATGTAACAGTTAAGAAAATAGCATCCATACTGCCAGGTTGGACTTTTTTTCTGTCAAATATCCCTTTCACCAAATGTAAAAAATATCATGTACAACCGTTACGCTTTCTGACTGAGAACCTGCTGGGGCACCAAAATTTAATCAAGTGAATCCTGCCGTGCTAAATGACATATCCATTTTTGCAATTACTTGAATGGGACACTTATATTTCTTTTTTCCCCAATATTACTGATGCATTCAACTCATTTAAGGATCAAAAGGTGGAGAGAAGAGCTCTTCTGACAATCACAATTGATCGTGTAGATTTTCAATGAGGTAAAGAGTAATTAAATATCTTACAAGCAGTGGCATAGCAAGGGCACTCAGCGCCTGGGGGCAAATACGGCGCCCGGAGCAGTTGTGTGATATCCTACGTGAGGGCATAATCATTAATTAACAGGTACAAGTACGCCTCGACTTACGACCAGGTTCTGTTCCAACTGACAGGTCATATCTCGAAATGGTCACAAATCGGACAAAGTGTTTGTATGCTATGCTTTACCATAAAAATCCTAGGGCATTGTCACCTTTACTCTTTTATTCAGTGTTGCCAATTTAGGTGTGATTTTTCAATTTTTCAATTCTGGAAGTCACTCTCAAATTTGTAATGTAATCTTCAGTTGGAGAAAGCCCAGAAAGGAAATTTTGTGCCCCTTCACAGCTGCACCCGGGGGTGACTGTCCCCTCTCGCCACTCTCTTGCTACGGCTCTGCTTACAAATTGATTGCTCAGATCAAATGATCATACTTACATGAAGCAAATGGTCAATTAATGTCAACTACAAGGGGGTGCTGAAAAGTTCTTGGCCCGACCAAGAAGGGAATGAACATGGCCCGACCACCTTCCCAAAATCTGAGTGATTTTTTAAATTTGTTTCAGATCATTGAATGAACCATGTCTGGCCAAGAACTTTTCAGTATCCCATCATATGCCACATATGCATGCATTTGCTTTTTTTTAGATACTTCAAAAAAGAAACACTCACACTTTGTGATTACAGAATTAGATTTTCTCTGACTTGTGAGATCTCAGGTGACAACAGATAACACTCACCAAAAACAGATATGTTGGAATACTTTAAAATAAACATGTAACAAAACAATGAAAGTTCACTGTCACACAAGGCTAGTTGACTTACACATCACTGTGGAGTGAATGTACTGTTTGAACATTCTTCTAACACAATGTCTAATTATTCCTACAGCTACAGAAAAATTATTACAAGTTCAGAAGTATCAGAAAAGTTGTGTACTTAAAGAACATGTTAAAATCCAGTATAGTTGAGTGTGGTTTATTTTCTTTTTATGTGCTAAATGTTTTTTGAAATATAAGATTAAATGAATTCATCTACTTGAGGCCAAATTTGATCATTGCACCATGATATCCAAAGTCCATTCTGATAATAATATCTGAACAAACAACATTATTTAGTGGTTTAAAGCAGAGACCATGAAAAACTAGAATGTACTCAATGAGTGCTTACTTCCGCCAACGCCATTGTCATTAAAATCTTTAAAAAACAGGTTGTAATAATCATTGATTATTATTCATAATTATTTGTTATTGCACTATACTTCCATTGTGATGATGTCATTACTGTGTTATTATATCCAAAAAGCCAAAAAATTGTCCCATCTTGCAAATTTAAAAAATCGAAAATAAAAGATTTCCTGGATCTGCCCCAAAACTTCATCAATTATTCCTTGGCCCATCCTTCTACAAAATGTCATTGACATTCATTGAGAACTTTTGGAGATATTGTGTGGACAAACAAACAAACATAGACAAACCTGGGTGAATACATAACCTCTGTCTAACTTTGTTGGCAGAGTTGAACAGGAAAACAAATCACTAAACTTTCTTACTTTCTGAACATTCAAAAAAAGGGGACATTCCTGAAGATATCATTCCTGCCTTTGACTGATACACACTTTAGAACTATGTAAGTTTGAAGCAGCCATGATAATTCATTTTTCAGGCTTTTGAAGAATTTTTAAAATTCTTTCTGGATGGAGATTTTGAAACCATAATTGAGGACATGTCCGAGAAAATACAGATGTATAGCAACCCTAATTTAATAAAAAAAATTAAAATGCAATAATTATGTTCCTGCGATTCAAGTGTGAACTCCACAGTGGCTTAAGAAGTAAAAACAGTAAATGAAGATACTTCCAATGGCCTGTAGTGAATTCTTCCATGCATGGGCGTCCACAGTCATGTTTTCCAGGAGGGGTAAAAGATATATCTGGATGCTGGACGTCAGATAAGAGACTAGGGAGTGCTTAAGCTGCGACTCGTCCTAAACTATCACTGCTCATAGTGACCCTTTGAGATTTGGGAGGTGATTAAGCAAGAAATCTGGGAATTTATATTAAAGATTACTCCTCAAAATTGATTGGAAAGGGAGGAAAAAGTAAGTTCCAATAAAATAGTGTTTTTCTTTTATAATAATATTGTATTAAAAATAGTCCCAGAAGAAATAAACATACTTCACTATATTTGAATAAGCAGCTATTCAAGTGTTCAAATTGTCACAAAAAATAAAGAGTGTCAAACAGTAGAAGAAATCTGTTGCATGCTACTATCTCAACAAAATAAATAAGGAGTTCTCAAAAAGAAAACATAATAAAAAATAGATATTTTCCTGTATTGTTGAAATAAATAAATAGGAATAAAGAGGGACATATATTCTTTCCATTCACCAACACTGCCAAAATAAATGTTGATAACTGTCACTATCAGCTTGTAGTTTAGTCGATAAGTGTAATGTTTGTACACTTTTCTATACAAGCACCAAAATTTGTATGCATATACATATGACCATTGTGTGTCGTTTGCCGGGTAGAAGCCATCCACATATTCAATATTTGACTAAAATGATCATATCTTTGATTCTAATCTCTATATTTTTATTCTGTTTGCAGATACAGACTCCTGGGAACATTCTCTAAATATAATGACACTTCTACACTAATTAACAAAATATATCAATATTACATTTTTTGTTCTCTGGCAACATCTTTAGTTTCTCTGTAGCACATAAAAATGCAAAATAATTTATGTTCATGTCTGTCTACAATCAATAGATTATGATGAATTGAAGACACTCATACTCTTACTCACATTCTGTAGAATTCAGATAAACATCTGTTTTATATTAGTTTTGTTGCATACACACACAATCACAAGCAGGTGTACATGGCATCTTGATCTTCGAACAACTGCAGTGACTTTTAACAGCCCTTCTGACACTTACACTTAACTAGTTCCCTGCAACCTTTAGATGCTTCTTGTAAATAGGTCTTTTCTACAAACATTGATGCTAGATGCAGCATTTGTTCAGTCATATGTGAGGATAACAAACTTTTCCAACTGGGCATGTGTCTCAGAAGAAATGCCTGTATGTGTTGTTGATATTTCTTTGAATACTGCTGTTGCCCCAGGGAAGACTTTCATACATCCCAGGCTGATTTTTTGCCCTTTCCATAGAATAATGACACTTTGTCACAGCCAGTAAATGCATGAAACCCTTGCAGTGACTCTGCTTTTGCAGCAACTAGTGTTATAACAATGTCATGGACAGGGATGTAGTGGAAGGTCTTGCCTGTGCCAAAAGCAATCCATACCGTATTCACCCCAAGATGATTAAAATATGCCACTTCAAGTGCAACAATACCAGTATCAACCGTTCTTATTATGATGTCCTTGCTGCCCTTACGTGCTGCATCAGCTCACGTGGATGATGATTCTTGTGCCAGCCTCTTCATGCTGGCAGGGAGACAGGTAATTCACATCTGCGGCTGCTGGGTGGCATAATACATTCTCTCCATCAGTGACAGCTCAACATCACCATGAACAGCCTCCACAACTACTTCACTAAGAAAAGCAAACAACTCTTTCTTGTTATTGTCATCTTGTAGGAACTACGACCAGTTTTGTGGAACTTTTGTTTTTCCAGTGACCTGACGTCTAATGCCACATCCTTGCCTCTGACGTGTATATGCTTTTAAACTGTCTGCAAGGTAGATATCCCAAACTAGATCAACACAGTGAACACTCTGAAGCTGCTTTCTGATGTATGGGACAAACACATCTGCAGCATAGTCATTGAAAGTCTTGCTACCTTTAGGCAGTAAAAACTGAACCATTGCAGGCCCATCAAGTATCACAGAAAAAATACTAATGGTCAGCACTGACTTACCAATGTTGGAATCAAAGTTGTAAGATGAGTGTGTGTATGTGTCTCTTGCGTGTATAGAGTTGTGATCGTCTTATGTTGAATGTTAAAATATACTACTTGCGTGAAATTATACCAATGGTAAGGTGTTGATAAGTCTTGGATGGACTTGCTGTTGCTTGTTTTCTTGTGGGAGCTACCATAGAATTCTTCTGACGTGGATGCTCTACTGAGTAATCAATGGGATGGACTTGTTGTCACTTGGTCCCTGGTTGAGTATTGCTTAGGTGGATTTGAAAACTTGACGAACGCTATGGCTGAGATCTGCTGTTAATGGAGCGAGAGAATTCTGTTGGTATTCACAGTACAACTTCTTTTGGGGCCAGGGAACCAAACTGCTAAAGTGCTAATCGTGTCCATTTTTATATAGGTTCGAACAATGGATACATAAATTTTCTTCTGACACACCAAGCCACTTGAACCAAAATTTCAGCTTCATTGAACAAGTTGTTTTTGAGACAGCCCCATTTTAGATTAAATCCTAGCGATGGTCAAGTAATTCAAATCTGACATCCAGAGTGTTGTGTCTTTTTTCCTATGGCTCATTCCAAAAGAAGATAAATATTATCAGAAATAATGCATTCTGTTGTCCACACCTAGTGTGTGTATTTCTGTATCTCCTTTTCATGAGAAACAAAGTCCAGTTATTTCTTTAAAAATGTTGCCTTTTGTTTATCTTTGAAACTAGCCCATCCTGAAATATACCTATTTTCTTTTTTACCCTGTACAGTATCAACCCATCGGATCATTACGATTCCTCGAGGTCATGTTGGGGGGAGAGTTTGGAGTAGGGATAGTTTCCAAGTTTAAAATGTAATAAAAAAATATTTAACCATCTAACTTAAGAAGGGTGTGGAGGTTTCTAACAAGCTGAGGAGTAAACTGTATAACTATTTAAATTGAACATTTCTGAATAATAAAGAAAAATTACATGAAAATATAAAAACTTTAGGAAAGAATAAATTATTAATTTCTGTCCCAGGATTTATATAAAAGCAGAAGATTTTAACTTTGTCGACACAGACTATTTAATGTTAAAATTAGGGGGATTAAGTACACATTTATTCTACAGAATATGTAACCAAGGACTCGTTACTTATACTATATAAGACTTATGTCCGGCCACACCTCAAGTACTGTACACAGGCCTGGTCACTGAACTTGGAGAGAGATAAAAATCTTTTAGAAAAAGTCCAGCAGAGCAACTAAGTTAGTACTGGAATTAAAAAGTATGAGTTATGAGGATAGGCTAAAAGTGTTAGTGTTAATATTGAAGGAAAATAGGAAGAATGGGGAGACTTAATAGAAATATTTAAGATTATGCTTGGTTTAGAAGTAGTAAACCCTGATGTATTTTTTACTAGAAGGAGGTACAAGGGACTGAGAGTTCACACATATATGGTAGAAGCAAATAGAAGTAGATTTAAAATCAGAAAATTCTTTTTTAGCAATAGAGTGGTGGGACTTTGGAATAGATTACCGGAATATGTAGTGCTATCAATAGATGTAAATGATTTTAAGAAGAATTATGATGTGTATTAGACCACCACAAGGTTTAATATATATTATGTAAATATGATTATGATGATGTGTGCTTGTATATACAAACTGTACACTTGTTTTCACATTAAAATAAAATGTTAAAATGTTATGTAACCAAACGCTTTTTGATGCAGCCTTGAAGAAATCTACCTAACCTGGGAAGTGGGTGGTTTCTATGTTGCAGGAGAGTTTTTAAGTAGGAGTAAAGAGAAATAAACATAACTACGACGTAGTAGAATTGTGCATGGATCCACCCAAAAATGTAAGCACTTCTTCCGTAGCTAATTGCCCACTCTTCCACCAAATTTTATTGAAACTCACTGAGGACTTTAGGAGAAATATGTGGTGTTGACATTACTAAGATGTAGTGGAAATAATTCTGCATGGATCTGCCCCAAAATTTAACCATTTCGTCCGTAGCCTATTGTCTACGCTTTCACAACATGTAATTGAAATGCATTGATAACTTTTGGAGATATTGTGTGGATAGTCATGAGTGTATACGTAAAATATCTGTCAATTGGAAAAATATCCCTGGATCCGCTCAAAAATTTGACAAACTCTTCCATACCCCATTGCCCATCATTGAAATTCATCCAGTACTTTTGGAGATATCGTATGGACAGACGGACAGAAATACATGATCAAATACATATACCTCTCCAACTTTGTTAGCAGATGTAATAAATTATATTCGGATAATGTTCTCAGGAGTCTGTATCTGCAAACAGAATACAAATATATAGATTAGAACCAGAGATATTACCATTTTAGTGAATATTGAGCCACCCTAGTATCAAATATATAAGTGGCGCCACCTGCCATCAGGGGGCAATACCAACCTGCTTCTACCTGGCAAAAGACTCGCAATAGTTATATTTATATGCATACCAATTTTGGTGCTTGTATTGAAAAGTGTACAAAGACAGCCTTTTTTTGGCTCTTATTAACACTATGTGCCTGTTTGGTCTTTTGAGAAAGCTTGTACCCTGCTTCACCTTTTGTTGGACATGTGTTCACAGTTACTGAATACACACTGTCTGGCTTTGATGCATATAAATTAGAGTAAAGGATTGAAAAAACAGTTCTGCTTAGTCACTTAATAGAAACTGTCATGTTGCTGACATCTTTTGGCAGCATGCCGTGTTGGAGTGATCAATTAAAAAAGGGGGTGACGAATGAATAAGTTACTTCTCTCACCTTTTTACAAATTTTCAAAAAACAAGTGGGCACAAACTAGGGATCAATTTAGCATAAACTTACATTGTAAACTGAACCCCCACTAAAACATATTATGGGGGGGGTAAAAAAAAACCCCATTTTTTTCTAGACATAATAAGGAGTAAACATTGAAATTTTCAGCCTTCTAGCTCACATTGGTGCAGCCTGTATGTGTGATATATATACATTATTAGGAAGTTGTAATAGAGTAAGTTTGATGGAATTATTTCTTTCTATGTCAGTAGTTCCCAAGGGGGGAATTTAGATAGTCCAAGGGGGGAATAAGACTATTAGGTAAAAATAAAAGTCCAGTCTAGATATAGGGTTTTCTGCACTTCTATCTATCAAGTCGAAGGCTAGAAATAAGCTCCAAGTTGAGAATGATTCAAGATGTGCTCTCTCACTAATAGACCCCCAAATCAAAGAACTAGTAGCAAAAAAACAAGAACAGAGATCACATTGATGTGTATATCAGTTATGATAGCAGAATTCTTATTCCTTTTGTAATAAATTGGAATTTCAAATGATGTGTTCCTAACTATTTTTGCTTGGTTTCTTTGAGTAACAAATACACAGCAGTAGCTGTGTAATTATAAAATTAAACTAATTCTTATCATGAAGCTGTCTGATTATATGCAAAATAAAATATTTATTTGAAATTAATCTTTGTTCCAACTTACTTAAATGGAAGGGGGCAATACTAGTAAACGTATTGACAAAAGTGGGGAATGACTATTAAAAGTTTGGGAACCACTGGTCTATGCTCTGAAAGTTAATCATTTCTAAAATTTCTACCTTTAAGTATTTTTCTGGAACTATGAAGTAGTGTGTGTGGCAGTAAGATTGATATTAACAAACTGAATATACACACACACATACAAAGACAGAATAAAAGAGTAGCATCAACAGATGCAATGATGAATCAGTGACTTGGTCACAAAATAACCAAAAATACAAAGTCATAAGCTATGCGATATCAAACAATAAATACCAGAGATGTTTTGATAAATTGGCATCAACTTAGAGATGACAGGTCTTTCATCAGTAATTGGCTTGCACTAAATTAACAGAACAGAACTTGGGATGTATTTTTTCCACACCATCAAATAACCTGATCTGAACTTCAAAAGCTCCTTAACTTTGAAAATGTCAATTCCACAAAGAATAGACTGACGCTGTGAAAAGATTTTAATTTGTGTATTTCTGTTGTTAGTTTTATGTTTCTCATTAATGATTTTCTGATTTGTAATTAATCTATAATACTAGTTTTAAAATTCCAAAGCAGAGTTTAACGTCTGAGGGTGGAAAGACATAAAAAAGAAAGAAAACAATAGAACAAAGAAGACTAATTAGGAGAATTTTCCTCAATGATTCAACTCCCAAAATTAAGTCTCTTAATATCTGTAAGAAGGGTTGGGAAACTGCTCAGTTATTAGAGCAGCAAAATAGAAAATGGTAGGTCAATGGGGAAATATCTGACTTTTTTGGCTCTTAAATGGACTCGTCATTTCACTGATGGTTATCATGAGTGTACAAATAAATGTAACAGGTCTGATTAGTCATTCAATAGAAACCGTCACATAACCAATGTCTTTTGGCGGCATGTTGTATTGGGGGTGACCAATTAAAAAATTGGAAAAAGATGTAATCAATGAATAAGTTACTTTCTCGCCTTTTGTTGGGTGATGATCACTAAAAAAAGTCTGAATTTTCAAAATAAAAGTGTTAATACACAAACTAAGGGAGCAATATAGCATAAACTTACATTGTAAATTAAACCCACACTAAAAACCTATTTTAGGGGGGAATTTTCAAAAAACAAAAACACTGTTTTTTCTAGACATAATAAGGAGTAAATGTTTAAACTTTCAGCCCTCTAGCTCCATTGGTGCGGCTTGTACGCATGACACATATGAAAAAGCAAGACTGGAGACTTGTTTTATAAAAATATGATGCATCAGACACATCGTTCAGTGGTGGAGAATGAAGAGTGGGAGAGAGATAATGAGAGCCAAGAGACTTTTCTTAGACAGCAGGGCATACAGGGCTTTTGACAACAGGGAAATTGGTCCTGTCTTCATCCTAAGCCTAAGTGATTTCTCTGGCTTCCGAGGGTGCTCTGTGTGGCTTTTATCGGGTAGAACACCCATGCTGGTTTTCCAGCCCGCCACCTGCAACTGTTTATGACTTTTCAACACCTGGTGTGTCTTCTGGTCCCTGGCACCCGCAGTTCGGGTCTTGATCAATATCCTGTTTATAACTTTCAACACCTGTGGGGGGTCAAATCTGTGACCCCTGCCCACATTATTAAAGGGTAATTTAAGAAGCAAATGCCATTTCGCCAGTCCCCAGCACAGGTAAAGCTGTAGGGTTAGGCACGGGGCTAGCAACTCCACCCTACAAAAACCTACTTGCTATTGAAGCTACAGCAACATTTCCCAAGGTTGTGTGGTTGCAGCCCTATGCTCCACAAGAAGTTTACAGGTGAAAAAATCTATTCATTTTGCTTTTATTTTATTTTTTAAATTAAACATATTTTTGATTAGTAATCAGTAATCTTTACCAGGTAACATTATTTAACTATTGCTCTAGGAGCAAAAGTCTTGGATTCCTCTGAGAATTGTTTGGGACAAAAGTCTCATGAGCATTAGGTGATAATCAAGGCTGACCATAAATATATGGTAGGCCTTGGTGATAATTCAAATTCTTTCTGGGCAGACTTTGCAAGAACAAAGTGATTGTTATATCTTTTCTGATGCCTTTTCTCAGAAAGAGGTCAGCAGACAAGTAGTGATAGGACACCAGAAAGATTGATGGTGTGTATATGTCAGATGTTGGCATCAGCACAGTGATGGTACAGAGGTAAAGTGTCAGGTTCTACAAGTTAAAAAGATGTTGGGTTTTGTGCCAACTGATAAAGAAGTCAAAAACCCGATGGGGGTGGCTCTAACCCTCTTTGTTTATTTACATGTTTCTCTTCCATCCTTTCTCTATTATTCTATCTATTTCCTACTTTGCACTCACTCTCATTGTTTGTGCTAATTTTTCTTCCCTCTTTCTTTTCTAGGTATATTATGTTTTCTTTTTTCTACCCATTCATCCCCTCTCTTTCTATACATCAATTTCTCTTCTCACCTTTCTCATATTAAGCCCGTAATGCATTTGCTAAGATATCTACCCATGTTTGAGTGGCGTTCAAGTGGTTTCTTCACATTCTGTTACTTACTTTAAGACTTGATAGTTCACTACTTCAAAGCTGTTGATAGTGTAAAATAAATGTTTTCGCCTTATCAATTTCATCTGAGGCTTTATTAAAAAGTGACTGAACTCATTTAAGTTGTAGAGTCCATTGTTTCAAATGGTGGATAGGAGATATTTTTATCAGCAAAACTGTTACCTTTAAGTGGATGTGTTCATTGTTACAGACAGAGAAACAGATCTGCTTAGTCACTCAACAGAAATATTTACGTGACCAACATCTTTTGGCAGCATGCCATGTTGGGGTGATCAATTAAAAAAATGGAAAAAGGGTGATCAATGAATAAGTTACTTCTCTTGCCTTTTGTTGGGCAGTGATCACTAAAAAAGTTTGAATTTTCTTAAAAACAAGTGTGACACAATCTAAGGGATTAATTTAGCATAAACTTACATTGTAAATTGAACTCCCACTAAAAACCTATTATGGGGGAATTTACAAAAAACAAAAAAACTGTTTTTTTCTAGACATAATAAGGAGTAAATGTTTAAATTTTCAGCTCTCAAGCTCTATTGGTGTGGCCTGTATGCGTGATACATACATAGCCAGCCAGACCAACTTGAAAATTGAAGAAACAGTTTTGGTTGATAGTTTCTAACAAACAGAAAAGTCACACTGTTCATTTTATAAATAGATTTCTCTACTGAGCTTTTACGGTCACAGATAAAAATTTTAAGGAAAAAAAGCAGTTTTTATTGGATTTTTTGATAATATAGAAATTAATAAAATATATTCTTGTCATGCTCACAAATTACAGAACACTGAATTCAGCATAGAAATGTTATACAATATCCTATTATTTGTTTCAAGATTTAAAAGCATTTGGGAAAGCAAGTTAATATCTGTTACACTTTTGAACTATAAATGGTCTTTATTTTATAACTAGAACATGCAACATGGCCAAAAAATGCTTTTAAAATATTACATTCTTCACAAATTAAAAAAATAACAATAGTAATCTCAACACAAACTTAATCCCAGTTGCTTTGTGAAAAGTCCACAAAAAGTTTTATTTGTGAGAATTTAATTTTAATACTCAAACTCATGTACAATACAATGAAAGTACAATCAATACACTTGTATGATGACATCATATTTGTTTCAAAAATAAATACAAATCAGACATTAATCAATGAACAGTTTTGAATGTGATATAGAGCTAAGTTAATTCTTCTTACAATTTCCTTGGTACAGTTCTTGTCTATTAATCACTGCTACCAAAGGTTTAGGTTAT
>VCCN01000233.1:6929078-6941574 GCA_006491835.1 Architeuthis dux | reverse complement strand
TATATACTCTCTTTTTTTATCACTTGTTTCTAAGGCAGTGAGTCATTAAATATTTCAAAAGTTTTTCATTATCCTCCCTTTTCAATTTATTAATGTAATTCCTCAATTCAGGCCAAGTGTGGCATTCTTTACTTTCTAATTGAATCATCTTGGCCAACACTGAAAAACAGATATTGACTCCTGTAGTCTATTGCTAATACAAAAGCAAATTCTTTCAGGCTGCTGCTACTCCTTTGAGATGAAAACCACCAATTAATTAAGATTTCATGCATATTGAGATACTCTAAATCAATGCCAAAAAGAAGGTAGGACAGAAATCTATGTAGAAATTATGTATAATTGAATAGACAGCTAAGGTAATAGAATATTGGACTAAGGACCACAAAAACCAAAGGTTCATTTCTAATCATTTCAAAAATTGCTATATCAACTTCTGCGTTCCAATGAATTTATTGTGCAAGTAAACTGAAAGGGAAATAAATCATTTAGTCATCAAATAGATTTACTTTATCATATTAACTAGTCAACCACATACAATACATACAATGACAGAGACTAGCTGACTAGTGTTGACAATTAAGATTATCCATTATCTCATGCCTCTACTCTTCTCTCACCCCATGGCTGTATACTCTCATTTTCTCCCTTATCCCTTCCAATCTTCATGCTGCATGTTTTTATCGAAATGTTATACAAACATGGATTGCACCACTTTTTATTAAATTTGACTTGAAGATAAAAACTAGTCAAATTTAATAAGAAGTGGTGTGTTACAATACTTCATCCAATAATAATAAAGATTGAAACATGGATTAGTTTCACATGTGAAGATTTTCCTACCCCCTCAGTAAACTACTTAACTTTCTTTTCTCCCCTCTCCCTTCCTACCCTCTTATTAAACTACATAATGTTATTACTGAAAGCATAGCATTCAAAGGCATGAAGGTAGGAACAAACAGAATAATATTATAGATAAGTTTTGGTACACAAACTTATGAGTGAAAATTAAAAAGTACTCAGCTAAATCACACAAATATGTTTGCTCATGAGTAGGGCATACAATTCAAGAGATAAAATTAATCTTGAGGGCTGGTGCTAGTTAAGTTTGTTACTCTCAAAAAGAAAAAAAGTTGATGTCATAAACTCTAGAGGCAACAGTAAATATTTATATCACTAAATCATTGAATATTTTACTTGTATAAAAATGGACTAAATCTAATGAAAGTTAAGATGTTTACTTTTAGAAGAAAATCCTAACCAGCAGGTACATAAAATAAAATATTAACTCAAAATATGATAATAGGTTCCTTCAAAAAAGCAACAGAAAGGCCACTAGTGTAAAGGTGCTTTTTAAAAAATCATAGAAAAGTTAGAAATTTAAGTCATAACTGGCAATTGATATAACAGCCATCACTATACCAAAGCAGTTACATATTTCCCAATATCAAAGCAGTACCCAAATTTTGTTTGGTCAAATTTTTGGTAAGGATCAACATAATCATCTATTGAACAAATAATAAAAAATCTTGACTCACTTTAATTGTATTAATGTCTAGTCCCTCTGTGAGAGTTCCAGCAATATCCTACAAGAGGAAAGAAAAGATTCATAATAATTATCAATATAAGCATTATCATTTCAATTACATTAAATGTATAAAGATTTGGCCATATTTATGCAGCTTAAAAGAAAACACATTAAATATTTAAAAAATGCAAGATCAATGAAATAATGGTCTCTTTGATTTAAGATTTCAATGGTATATGGCAAAAGCTTCTTCTTTCTTGTTTTGCAACATTTCAGATGAAATAATCAATGAAAGGAAGTGAAAAAAAAGCTATAAACAGTTTCTGATTTAAACATAGGGTCCTTAACAAATTTATACCAGCTCTAAAAATTTAACAGTATTTTAACAAGAATGGAACAAACTAGTGACAACCTTTGGTTCAGTTCTCAACAAGCATATGCCAATGAAAGGGAATGAATTGAAAAGATGCTGAAAAAAGCGTCTGGTACTTCCCTCAAAGCATATGCTCATAAAATTAGAGATTATATGAAGAGGATATATGTAGGTACCTCTATAAGTCCATGGCCTTTATACAACAAAATGTTTTTTCCACATAATCTCCTTCTTTGTCAATACACTTAGCCCAACTCTAGTAAAAATTTCAAATCAAAATTCAGCTAATACTGTATATGTTGGACTAAGACAAATGGTTTACAACGATATTTGGAAGACTATTGAACTGCAACTCATCCAAGCCCCATAACGCCCATATTGAGCTTCAGTAGATGGCCTCTTAATCATAATACCCATGCTTTGGATGCAGTATAATATTTTAATATTTTTTTGTTTTTTTGTTCAATTAAATGTCCATCTTATATACCGGCATATACAGCATGCTCATAAAATTAGATTATACATACGTACATCAATAAGTTTGTAGCCTAATGATCAAAAAAGCATTTACTTTATACAACAAATATTTATTTTTAAGAATAATCTCCTTCCTTGTCAAAGCACTTAATCAAACTGTTCTCCATTAATCACATAGATCGAACATTATACAGTGAAAATTTCAGATAAAACTGTGTCAGGCTACAGACTTATTGATGCACCCTTGCTGTGCTAAATTAAGGCATCGGCTTTAGGGGTTACAGCCCAGGAGCCTCTACCAGCTGGAAGGCCTCCAGATATTAAGTGAAAAGTTATTTTATTTGTGAATGCTGAATCAAAGTATCATCATCATCAGCAGCAGCCTTTTAACGGCCATTGTTGAACATAGACCTTCCCCAAGATTTGCCAGACCCCTCTATCATGGGTATCGTGGAGCCAATACTTTCTCAACTTGTCTAGTTCGTCACGCCATCTTATTTTTAGCCAGCCACAGTTTCACATATGATCTCTGGGGATCCATGTTGTGAATTGTGATGTCCAGCCCATTATTTAAAAAAGGGTTCAATTAATATAATGTATATATGTTTGTAGTAAACATATTACGGTAAAAAGAAACACTGTACTGCATACATATACATTGTATGACGGTTTGTGATGTCTAAGAATGACTAAAACAGACTTGCTCTCATGACAATTGAAAATGATGTTCTCAACAACTTACAATTTATTGATGTTCGGGGTAAATTTGTTTCCAAGAAATCACGCAATACAAATGATTGAATTTTAGCTGTTCTTAGCCTTATAGAAATGAATTTTAAAAAAACCTTTTCTTTTCATTTTGACAATATTACAGGGGGCCTCACAGTACCTGTAGCCCAGCAAGATGCAAATACCTTTGGTCTGAAATTGGGTTATTTTTGAAGGGAGCAGCATTACAGATACTATACAAGCCACGAGCAGCATTTGGCTCTAAGATTATTCACAATAAATTCTGATTCATGCTGACTATTGAGTGAAAAGAAGCTCTCTATAAACAATACATGAGCTGAAAATGCCTGAAGTCATGACATTAAGTTTCCAATAAATTTCTGCCTATGCAAACAAACAAATTGCAGACAAATGTTTAAACTGTATATAAACTGGAAAGATCTGTTACCTCCAGAATGTGCCAAAACAATGTGATTGTTTTATGTAAACCATGTGAGCTATAAACATGTTCTGGCAAGAATGCCTAATGTAGAGGGATGTTTGGCCAATTAGGTTTTTAAGTCACTGCTAGTGAGTTTGATCATCACTGGATGCTCCACTACTGGAGGCTTGTGCCAGACTAGGCTAAGCTTAGTGAATACTGATAACATGTTCTGGCTTATAAGATATTTACAAAATCCTGTCTGTACTAGCAAAAACAAAAACAAAAAACTTTTAAATATTTTCTAAGCCTAGTCTGGTACAAGGCCACAATATGTCTATACTAGCAAGATATTTACAAAATCCTGTCTATACTAGCAAAAACAACAAAAAAAGAATAATTCTAAATATTTTCTAAGCTTAGTCTTGTACAAGGCCACAATAGTGAAGCACCAGATGAAGATCAGCTTGCAAAACTGGTTTTTTAATAATAAATCTACAGCAGACACTAAGGTGAAGATTGTATAAAGTCTACATAAGCGGAGGGCAGTGCCTGCTTCTGAATTTAGGGTTTAAATCAGTTTATCAATTGTCTGTATTTGTAAGATGAGTAATCATTGAATCTCAAATTTTTCAGACATTTTTACTTTTTTATTTTTGTTATAAAGTTTCAATCAATAGTCTCTGATGTCCATCATATGGAACGGAGCACTTCCTTATCAATGCAAAAACAAATCAATGTTTTTTCTTGTTTTTTTAAAAATCATACACTGGCAGTTGAAAAATAACATTACGCCAAAAATTCAAAACTGATTTTTTTATTGCAAGAAAAACCATCTTCAGATAACCAGTCAAAAACTAAATAGTACTATATTTCAATATAACAAACTGAATTTCTTGACCTAATGAAAAATGTATATATATATATATATATATTGAATGCTATCTAAAAATTCAGAGAACCTAAGCCACAAAATGGATTTCTCAAAGAAAGAAAAAATTGATAGAAAATAAAATTCTTTATTTCCTTTCCTGGTGGAGTGATTTCAAAATATTTGTGAAATGCCAGGAAAACACTGGCTAACTTGACAGATGCAGTGCCAGCCTTAGGTACCGGCAACATAGGCAGTCACCTAGGATGCCAAATGCTAGAGGGCGCCTGTCATGTGTCTGAGACAGTAGGACTTTCCGAATACTAATGGAAAAATGAATAAATTAGACAAAATAAGAAAATTCCCTGAGGTGAAGTCAGATTTTTCCCGAAATATCTGAGAGTTAAATACTTTCTGTTGCAGTGAAACAATTGACAAAGGAAATTGTCAACAAGCTCAATACGGCTTTAAAGGGCACTGAAGTTAAGCTTGCCCGGGGTGCCAGGAACACTAGGGCCGGCTCTAGACAGATGAACACATTGATCAAGCTGTTCAAATTCTCAGAACTCATATATGCGTGTGCAAAATACACAGGGCTTCCAAAATTCATCAAAGAAATAAAATTTTAAAAAGTTATTTTCAGTAGGTTTTACAGATCCAATTTCAAACTCTTTAAATCTGAATTTTGACAATTTCAATAATTCCCAGCTACTCAAGTTCCAACAGGTACCTTTTAACAAAATTTCACATTTAAAATGCCAACATATGGACAGATGGCATTACATTTTAATAATTTAGATACTAAAATATGATTTTATTGTAAACATGATTGTCCCTTTGCCATTCTTAAAGGCCTACAAACTAATTTTCTCTGTGCAACCCCTCGAGTAATGTCAAAATAGATACTGATTCCTATCCCCCCCCCCCCACTGGTCTCAGTGAATTCATCTGTTATACAGGATAGATTAAAGATAACTATAAATGTCAAGCACATGTAGGTTTGTAGGCTGTACAGCTGTGTCAGCTGAGAAGTACAAGATTCTATTACAAGTACTTTGTGTTCCACAAAGTCTTTCTGGAAAGTATCCAGCCATGGGGTTAGTCAGTCAGCAGTGAGATGGCATTGAGTGAGCTTGAGGACTGTGTGACCGTTACATTCACAATGACCAAGAGAGTCATTCTTCATGTCTCATGCAGGGGTTTTGGGAAAAACATCATATCAACTAGGTCTGTCAGCCTCCCTACAGTAACAGATTTGTCTCTCTTCGACTTATTTGGACTTATTAACGAGAACGCAACAAGGCAACTGATGGCGATCCAGACTGTTTTGAAAAGTGGAAGCAATGCTGAGATAAGTGGTTGAGGTCCCATAGTGAGTAAGGCGCCATTGCCATAGCTAGGTTAATTTTTGTTGATATCTAATGGCTGGATACATTTTGGACAGACCCTGCATGCCAACAAAAAAAAATTGATTTCAAAACTGGAATAAAGATCCTTTCCTTTAACCATAAATCTGCAATACCTACCAGTCATCATATGAGTTTTATAATAAACCAATAATGAATGCTAGAATCAATATTTTAATGAACTTATGCTTACACTTGAAAAATTCTATCAATACCAAAAGATAAAATAAGGATTCTCTTACCAACTGTATATGAGACAGAAATCACTACTAAACAAACTATTTTACAAATACAAACAAACCGGAACAGAAAATAAAAAAGATTGCTCTAAAACCTATGCAGTCTTATTTTATTTTGTTTTGCCTGTCTGCGTATATCTGTTGTTCTGTACAATCAATACTTTCAGCTAATTTTTCATATATGTGCAAGTTAATAGTGATAGTTTATTAGAAACAAGTTATCACGAGTGTACAGCAACAGGCTCGGCTGATGACTGCTACTGATACCGTAAAATGGGGTTACTTGGGCCACTTTTTAAATTTGTGATGTTGTAATTCCCCCTCTGTTATAAGAAATGTGAATATTTAAAGTAGTCTCTAAAGAACAATCCCTTCTTTCCAACAATGTAACATCAGTAATTAAAAGCATCCTTTCTTATTTGTATTTTTTTTAAAAACACAATGGTCCAAGTAACCACTGGTTGTGGTAACTTGGACCATTACAGACATTTCAATGATTTGCTCAAAATTGAACATCTATAAGGTTTTAAAAATACATTTTTGAACACCTACGAAATATACCCTAATATAACCATATTAGCTCTAATGGAATAGCCCTTTCAATTTGCATGTAGCTACTTGAAGCTCAGAACAAAACACATAATATTTATATAACACATGAAAAACACAAGAAATGGGTAATCAAATGATTTTATTTAGAAAAGATGAAATGCTGTTGGAAGTGATTTGTCAATATTTGACTTATTGACATACACACACACATACCATAAGAATTCCAGAATTACGAATTCTCTGAAAAGAACAAAATGTTATTCTGTATAAATCAATGAGATGTTAATAAACTATTCAAAAATATATGCACCTCTGCAAGGCATAGTTGGGTTTGGCAAAAGTTGCACTATATCTAGAAAGTCACAGTTGTCTATGTCTTCCTTAGTGGGCCATTTATATTGATTACAATCTTGTGAATACTCAGGTCGCATAAAAGAAATTTCTAAAACTTCATTCAAAATTACTTTAGTTATTTGGCCAACAAAATAGTGATCAACATCTTTTTTATTTTTTGAAGAGGTAGCAACATTTTACCACCACCCACCCAGTCAGTTTGTTTGTGGTTGTTTTTTGATACTGGTAAGAAGAGTTGCGGTCCAAGTAACCACAATTCTCTAAACAAATTGGCATAGCAATACGTTTCTTGGAATTTTGGTTAAATACTACATCAGAATTGTATTTTATTAACAGATCTACAGAGTTCATGCATAACAATATATCTTGTAATAATATTGGTCATAACACACATTTGGGCAGTTTTCAAATTTAAAAGAAAATGCCAACTTTTAGAGTTGTATTAGAAAATGCTTTAATAAGCTCATGCTACCTAAAATCTTAGCTCCAGACATCATAAGAGTATATGTTAACCCTGTGCTATAATTTAAATATGCAACAGTTGTTACGAGAAATGCAAAAAATACAGAAAATACGTTGCTTGTTTTCTTCAATGTTTATTGGCCTAAGTTGCCTGGGTGGTTCAAATAACCCCATTTTATGGTACTATATGTGTGGCAGACACTGTAGTTAGTTTAATAAGAGGTTAGGAAAGGAGAGAGGAGAAAAGAAAATTAGGTAATTTAATAGGAGGGTATAAAGGGAGAGGGGAGAAAGTTAGGTAATAAGAGGGGGGGGCTTATGGCTGCTACTAATACTGTGTGACAGACATGGCTCTTATTATATATATATATGATTTTAATTAAGGGTTTTGCTATCTGGAAATATGATGATGATTAGATGTTTTTTCTCCAAATATTTAATAAAATATTTTAACATCTCAACTTCAAGAGTTGAAATATTTGATAAATAAATCTTTTAATGCTCTGTCAAACAGGTCTCCCTCTTTATTTTTCCAATTATAATTATTTACATCATGGGTTGGCAACCTTTTTGCCTCTGCGGGCCAGATCACATATCTTGATTTTATTCTATTGGTAGGTTCATTTTGTGAGCTAGTGTTGGAAAGGACACCATTCTATAAATATGCAGTAAATTAGACAAATGTTGGCACAAGGCCAGATTTATAGAGCACTCAGTGAAGAATGAACTCACTATCAATGACTATCACACTACCATTACACGACTTCATTCTTTATAAAATGGGAGAGGAATTATTCACTGAGAAAGGATATATTTATCAAATATGCACCCTTGATAATAACTGATTTTATTAGAAAGCTATCAAAGATTATGAGAAGAAGATTATTGGAAACCATCAAACAAAACTGTCAACATAGGGTTCTTCAGTTTTTAAGTTGGTCTGGTTGACTATGTATGTATGTATCATGTGTGGGTCTGGTTCACTTTCCTGAAATTCAATTTGCTGAACATTGATTCATCCTAATTTATTCATTTAATTATTTAAATAAGCAAATTTTTTAAAAAGAAGGGTCTTCCTACACACATGCCTTAAATCATTTGAAAGTGAAAAATTAGCTATATAACAGAGGTATACATACGTAAATAACCGTCATTATTGTAAATAAATACTTAATTGAAAAATCCTTTTTTTCTATAAATCTTAAACACAATATATTGTAAATATTAAATGTTATCGTAAATAAATACTAAATTTAATAGATTGACACCTTTTATAAGTTATAAACATCGCACTAATTTAAAAAAAGAAAATTGGTGTTTTTGTAAATAATAAAATACAAATGAATGGCCAGTCAGGTAACTCGAATTGTCTTCCTTTGTTTATCAAGCTAATAAACAGTAGGGAAGATGATAAGTCAGCCTAGTCATGATTCAGCCGGTCAACATTGGTTCTTGTTTTTTTTGAAAATTCAGACTTTTTTTTATTGATCACTGTTCAATAAAAGGCGAGAAAAGTAACTTATTCATTGATCACTCCCAACACGGCATGCTGCCAAAAGACATTGGTCACATGACAGTTTCTATTGAGTGACTAACCAGACCTGTCATTATTAGGAAGTATTGGTCAGTCATTAATGTGTTTTGAAGGATTATAAAGATGTATGAATATAAATATATATAGACATCTCTTTTTTTTTATAAGATGCAGTATTGTAATTCATTATTAACAATTTTTTCATTTTTATACTTCTATTTACTTTCATCTAAATATTTTTGTTACTTTTTACTGCAACCCTTCTCAGACCGGATTCCCTTCAGCCGTGATTAAATAAACAACTACTAAGATGAAGGTAAATGTAGCATAAAAATGAAAAATTGTTAATAATGATTTACAATGTTTATATGTACTAAAAAATTTGTTTACCAAAACTGACACTACCAGTTAATAATAAAAACACAGGATAGAAGAGATTGGGGTAGGGGGTGAGCATTAAGGTATGATTTGGACATGCGTGTCATGTGAGTCCCTGTAGCTCAGATGGCAATAGTGGTAGGATGAATACCTAGTGTCCCTCCAGCATCGAGGGACATGATTTCGAGTCTCACCGGAGGCTTATTTTTTATTCCAATCCGTGCTGTTTATTTACTCACGGCTGAAGGGAATCCGGTCTGAGAAGAGTTGCGATAAAAAGCAACAAAAATATTAAGATAAATAGTAGCATAAAAATGAAAAAATTGTTAATAATGATATACATAGATATTATTTTTGCATTTGTATACTTTGAGGATAAACCGCTTACTGCTACTTAATGACCTTGCCAAACATGGATACCTATAGATGGGTATGATCAGCTCTTGCATGCTCTGGATGACTCAGCTATACTGTATTGGACTCTATAATACTTATCATTCAACAGACAACCAATGAATTTCAAATTATCCAAAATCAAATTTCCATGATGCTAAAGTGTACTAGCATCTCTTTTTGCCATTCGATCAATGTCTGAAAATGCTCTGCTGAAGATTGGTTGCAAAGAGTGAATCCTTAGCATTCAGATCAATGGAACACATGTCCATGCAATGTTTGATGCTGGTGATCACAAGACTCAGTAAAGGTTTCTGAATTTGCCACTGACAGATGGCATCCATTAATTACCAATTCTTTCTGACTATGAAAAAACAAAACCCAAAAAACTTGTGTTTTATATTTATTCATTTTTCTCTGGCGCAATTCTGCATTCATTACAGGATTTTTTTTGTGACATGGCTTCTAGGATGTTACCATACAAAGAAGTATTGGTATATTCATCTAATATCTGTGAGTGTGTGTACCTATACACAATATATCTAATACTATAAATCTGACAAATGTTTGTCATCTTGCGTGTATATGTTTTATAGACTCCCAAATGGCTGCAACTTTGTCTTTGGGGGTAACTTGACCCTAGGACTAACATAGGATATGTGGCACTGACCTCAAAGGTCCCTACCAGTCAATTTAGGGTCAAAACTACTTTTCCCTCCCTAATTTATAAGTTTCTATTTAAAGATTCATTTATTTCTAAAAAAGATCATTGGCAGCGATAATGATCCTGTGGTTAGAGTTGTAGAAAATTGAATTGGCGGTTCAAAGTCCGACTTTCGGTATATTAGACCTTCAAACATTCTGAAAATGTGTTTCAACGGTCTTAGAGGGGAGGGGGCTCTATTTACAACTATAATGCTGGACTGAACCCTTACTTTATGTTCATCGTAGGAAATAGGTTTTTCTAAGTGCTTATGCCAGTTTGGCGGTATTTTTTAAAGGAATCTGACCCTACCCGACAATAAAACATGTTTTTCTTTGAGTAAAACCCTTAACCCTACCCCTTACCGTAGCACAAAAATGACAATAAAACATGGGCAGTATTTGAATCCGATGGTTAACTTTCACGTGTGAACTACTAATACCAAAATTGAGCAAATGAATTCTCAGTTTTGAAAAAAATACATTTTTGAAGGTTTTAGGAGGGGCTGCGTGGGCCTGCCTCATGGTGTGCACGGTTTTGCCCAGGAGTGTGTGCGGGCCCGACTGAGAGGGGATTCACAGGCGCAACCCCACCAGCCTTCTGTCGTACTTGGTAATCTTCTGGGAATTATGACAGACACCTGAAGAAGCCCGGAGGGTACAGCAGCGCAGAAATCGTGACTATAACAACCAAGATGAGGACACTAGTCCGAGTAAATCAGTGTATAATTCCTCATCTCAGAAATTCAGACAAAAATCATCAGATAGTAATAATTAAATACTATTTCAAAAATATTAATCTTTCCCTTTGTTTGATATAAATGTAGGAAATTAGATTCGGTTTTTAAATTCTTACAACTATATCTCTGTAAGAAGAAAGAACAGATAAGTGACATTTCCTGTAAATTCTATCAGCAAAGGTGATACTCAGTGATATGTCTACTAAAACACAGCGAGTTAATATAAGTAATGAAGTGGCTTGGACAAGTGCATCACTTTAGGCCTTTTTGAACCAACAAGGCCAGTGCTAATGAGAGCACAACAACCTACTGGCACAAAATATACTGACATGTTGTAGTGTGTGATAAAAAACATCTGTACTCTTTGGCTCACCCCATATCATTTGAATGAGAGAGACAGGAAAGAAAGAGAAGAATGCAGCTCAGCTAGATTCTGTGGTTCGCATGATCCATGTACATCACAAACACATGATAGTTGTAACAGCTTTCTACTATTATTTGTCGGTTTGAGCAGAGACAGACTGTGAGATTCTTTTTTCTTCTTTTGGTTTTGTGGTGAATGTAGGAAGTAGGAGTTGGATGTGGTGAAATGTTAGAGGTTGGTTTGATCAATTTTGAAATTGAAGATTTATGGCAATTACACAAATTTAAATATTAGACTAAGAATGAAAAAAAATAGGATTAAATAAATAATTTTTAAAATGATGAGATTTTTAAAAAAAATAACTATAAAAAAGCTATTTAAAAAAGTGTGGGAGGTAAAGAGAGACAGGGAAAAGAAAGAGTGAAGAAATTAAAGCAATAAAAATAGGGATTAACAGAAAAAGAAATTGTTGAATATAAAAAAAATGGGGTGTTAAAAAAAAGAAAAGAGAAACAACAAATAAAGTAGATGAATGAAAAAAGGCCCTTATAGGAGAGAAATAAAAAATTAAAAAAAGAAGAGATGATTTAGAAATTCCTTTGGTATTTAAAAAAAAATAAAATGAAGAAAAAGAATACACAGAACTAATTTTTTTTCCTTGGGTTATATATATGCTAGCATATACCCATAAAAAATGATGGGGCACTAAGGAGACAAAAGCGAATCTATTAGGTAATTCTTTTTTTTATTAATTCAAGTATTCTAATTTTAAGTTTTTTGAAAGTCTCAACTCAACTCAAGCTGTTTTAAAGAGTGATTGGACATAAAGTCTTAAGACAAAATGTCATTCAAGAAAAGTCACTACAGAAAACCAAACGTCATACAAACATACTCATTTGCATATTTTGCATCTATATGTATAGATATATATATTGTCAGGGTGTTAGCCAGCATTCTCACTAGCTGTTTAACGGCT
>VCCN01000233.1:6902632-6914125 GCA_006491835.1 Architeuthis dux | reverse complement strand
ATTACTTGAAATGAAGTTTCATGTCTTCCACTGAGCTGACACTGGAGTACAGTTGATTTTACAGGTGCAAGACCAACCTTTGCAGAAAAGCGCCTTCATACTGCTGGTTTGATTATGATTTTCTGAGCTATATCAATAAGTTGATATATTATATTGTAGACAAATTGACTCTCCTTGTATAAGGGAAACATTATAATGATATACCATTAACTTCAAGTAGTTTAATTCAGTAGAATTTTACTGATCCCTAAAAGTACAAATTCATATGCAATTATGATTTTTATGCTAATAAATAGGACATTGTCTCTGTACATGTCTGTGTCTTTTCCTTGTTACAAATTCCATAAAAACTACCAAATAATACATGCAAAATCTTTTAACATAGGCTAAGAAATCTCTGAGGTGCGGAGTTGCATAAGGGTTGGGCATGGGGTTAGCAACTCCACCTCGTAAAACTTACTTGCTACTGAAACCACAGCAGAATGGTTTCAGCCTTATGCTCCACAAGGAGTCTACAGGAATGAACAAAACAACAAAAAAAACTAGCATTCCAAGGGAAATTATGAATCACCACCACCCATATATGACGATGTAGCATAAGCTTACATTGAAAATTAAACACTCCACCCCCCACTAAAACCCTATTTTGGAGAGGAATTTTCAAAAAACAAAAAAAACATTTTCCCTACACATTGAGGGGAGTGTTTACAAAATTTCAAGTTTCTACTATGAACAGCTAGGGCTGGGCGGAGTCCGGATACATAGATAGATAGATAGATAGATGATAATTATAATGACATTTATTAGTTGAGAGCCTATATTTGCCCGGCGCCGGTGTGAGCGACTGCTAAAAGAATAAAGAAACAAATTCTGTGCAGGGATCGAACCCGCGCCCACCCTGGAAGCTACGTTATATGCAGGTACTGCTCTAGATATAAATGTGTGAACACATGAATAACCTAAACCTTTCGTAGCGGTGATTAACAAGAAATCTCAAAGATATACATGCAGATTTATTTTCTTGAATATAAAAAGCACTTACATTATTTTCTGCAATATTTATAAGTCTAAGCTTAAATGCTAATGTACAAATTTGCTTGACTTGCTTTAATGATAAAATTATGATAAATAAACTTAAATGACATGTTATTTATTATAAACATCAATACTTCAATGTTATTGGTAAGTGGCAATTCATGGAATTCTAAAAATATAATACACAAATGGCCTTTTTCAATATTTATTCTTTGTAATGCATATCTGCATTATGGACTTGTAAACAAATAGTCTTTGTGTATATTATACATAAGAATAACAAATAAATTTGAAAATCAAAGGGAAGTTCATGGTGTATACTAATCAGGAACATATTGTAGTCAGGGAATTACAGCAGGGAGATATCTTCACTAAAAATGAATAATATTATTCTGCTTTTTTTTCTATAGTTTTGAGAAGGGTCATTAACATTCAAATGGTTCTTCGGACGATTGAACTCCTTCTTGTTGTTTGTGTTGTAAACACAACGTCTTCTGTTTAGCCCATCACACACTGATTTTACACCTGAAGAAGGCTGAAGAATGGATTAGCCGAAACATTGTGATTACAACACAAACAACAAGAAGGAGTTCAATCGTCGAAAGAATCATTTGAATTATTCTGCTTGTTAGTATGTACAACTGTTACGCTTTTCTACCTAGGATCAGAGTATAGTATCTGTCAGATCCCTAGACTTTATGAGCTGGAATCAGTTATGCTTAAAGTTATGGGTAAAGCGAGGGAGAAGGGGGGGGTGGGGTGTAGGAGGTAAGAAAGCTCAGAAAAAACATATTTACATATATGGAGAGGGTGAAGGGATGGAGATGAAAGAAAGACATAGAGAGATAGAGCAAAAGAAAGATTAAAAAGAGAGGATGAAGAAGAAAATATTAGTGCATTCCTTATTCCTTTTTTTACATATGAAACTAATCCATATACATCCTGTGCATGGTCTCCTCAGTTGAAGCGTGACCAGGACGCAATCGAAAAAGAGCAGAGGAAAGCCACTAAACTAGTGACTGAACTGAAGGACCTCCCCTACGCTAGCAGAATGCAACAGTTCGGTATACCAACTCTCGCACACAGATGCAGAAGAGCTGATGTGATAGAAACCTATTGCATCCTGACCAACCAACACTCAGTCAACACTCACTGTTGTTGCCCTATCTGCCCAAACAAGCACATGCTGAACCTTTCACCAAACACACACACACACACTAGAGGCCACAGATACAAACTTCAAACGCAACTTGAAACTGGCGCAAGAAAGCAGTTCTTCACTGTAAGAGTGACAGCGGACTGGAACTGCCTGAGTGAAGTCACGGTCACTGCAGAGAATGTGAACACTTTCAAGACTAGCCTAGAGAGGGAATGGTCAAGCAGAGACAAATATTGTTACACCTTCTCCTACTAAACTATGTAATCCAAGCTCATCATAAAAGATGAGGAGCTGGGAAACAATTGGTAGAAACCTACGTCGGTCTAATTACTGCATGGTATCTATTGACCGATATAAGGTACAATACATGGACGGGCAACAAAGATTGGAAGGGATAAGGGAGAGAATGAGAAGATGCAGGCAAAGAGTGAGAGATGAGCAGTGGCATAAGATAATGGATAATCTTAGTTGTCAACACCCGTGGAATTTCCACGGGTCCAGTTAGTTTATATAAAAAAAACTGTTATGAACTTCAAAACAGTTTTTTTAATATAAACTAACTGGATAAAAAACTGTTATGATGTTCATAACAGTTTTTTTATATAAACTAACTGGACCTGTGGAAATTCCATGGGTGTTGACAACTAAGATTATCCATTATCTTATGCCACTGCTCATCTCTCAATCTTTGCCTGCATCTTCTCATTCTCTCTCTAGACCCACGTAGGTATCTACCAATTGTTTCCCAGTTTCTTATACTGAGAAAGAGGAAAGCAAGAAGTGAAGATTTTTCACTTCATACTTAATATGCCTGATACAAAACTATCAGGTCTCTCATCTCAAATAACTATTGGTATAAGAGTGATCCAGAGATAGATAAGATTAGGGTGGTTTTGGATAGTAGGAAATGAGGTGATCTGAAGCTTTTGGTTGCCAAATAGTTAAATTCTTTATTGCATGCATTTCAATACAGCAAATCTCAGATTTATCAACTGGAAAAACAGAAGACAATACTAACTTAGCACAGGATATCCATGTCGCCCCTAAAAGTATAATGTCCAGTTCTAGGGGATCATCCCTCCTGGCTGCACCTCCCCATTGCATTTAAAGGGGTAGGATCGGGATCAATCTCTGAATCCTGAGGCATCCCAAAGGGAAGTGCCGATGGAACTGGAGATTTTTGTCCCTACCCATACGTACGCATTACCATACATATGTGGGTCCCTACACTAAACTTCACCTTGTATCACATTCTGCCCTTGTTGGGAGGTGGTTAAATACCTACTCTATTAAGGCAGTGATGCTAGGTGTAACTCAATGAATAGCTGTTTAGGTTTGCATTGCATTATATCAAATTTGAAGTAAAATCCCCCTAAAACTTTGTATCTAGCATTTTTCAGAGCAGTTTTATGACTTGGTGTAAAAAACAGTTACTCACAATAAAAGTCTCTACAAGATGACATAGATTTTATTAAAATTGGTTGAGTTTTACAAAAGTTATTACAAAATTAAAGTCGTCGGTTTGTGTAAAAACTCAACTTAATCATATTAAGGGCAGAGCCTTAGACGTGCCTGCCTGATTACACATATGTTGCAATCATAATCATCACAAGTGTTTATGTTATAATACTTCATTGCCTTTCAATCATTTTTCAATAGTGATAACTAATTTACATACAATAAAAATATCCTCGTCACATTCATTATTAAACCAGTATTGCATCATGATAATGATAGAATCTATATTTTACTGTGATCATTATTTTAATTTACAATTTCATCTCAAATCAAATATACAGGTATACCTTGATTAGTGCAGTTAATTCTTCCAAAATTTTCCGTACTGTTCAAAACCTCACTGTTCAAGGTCTTATTATAATTTAATGTGTTTTTTTTTTCAGCTTATACTTAGTTACATTAATTTGTACAGCAATACCTTAACCGTACTAGATCAAAACCGGCACTAATCAAAACCGCACTATTCAAGGTATTGCTGTATTTTCTTAGCAGTCTTTTTAACATTTCTCATTGTCTCTCTCTTCCCTCCTCATTTGCATATATGTTTAATTTAAAATCTATAAAACATCTTCTGCACAAATATGCACACTAAATAGTATTATAATAATATAGTAAACTTTAATGATCAGATTAGTTCAGGCTTCCGTTTGTAGATTTTTGCTTAATGAATAAATATAAAGACCATATTAATGTTCTCCTGTAATACTTAAGGAGAGAAAGCTAGCAACTACTTGTTGGTCGATTTTTTGAAAAATCTCAATTCTATAACAATAACCAGTTGATTGGTGGGAGGAGAAAGAAAAGAGAAAATGAGTAAACCCCAGCATCCACTGGTCATGAAATTGGATTACATACAAGAAGCATGAATGGAAAGTATGTACATGAATGGAAATGTACATCATTGCACCAGTCACTCCAATTCCCTACCCTATCATTACAGATGACTCTGACCACTTCTCTTCTACACCAGTGCATATCAAGCAACAGAGTATAAGGGGTAGACTTGCCCATGACTAAGCACATCGTGGCTGGCTGCTGCTACCCCACACTCAGTGGTGGATGACATCACATCAGTCTGTTAAATAGTCTTAATCAATGAAAAATCATATAGTGAGAAAGATGGTGTGTGAGAGAGAGAGAGAGGTAAAGACAGAGAAAAGGCACTTTCCCTATTCCTTATCAGACAGAAAATCTTCCGACAGTCAACTCATTGCAATTAAAAAAAAAGTAAATAAATAAAATAAAAAAAACCTTGTTCTATAATATTAACCGGTGTGGGCTGTTTTCACATTTTCCCTTATTATTAAGTTAAGTTATTTTAATTGCTCTCATTTAACGAAAAGCCTATTCAAAATTTGTTCTATTGACTGACTCAATCATGTAAGATGCCCACTTCATTCCAATAGGTATTGATCGGGAAAATTGTTTGCATATTACAAGATACTGATTTAATTATTAAACACCTATACTGATTTATGGTTGGCCTCACCATAATTCATCATGAACTTATAACATCTGCTGGCTTATAAGATGCGTACATAGATAAGATGTACTATTTTACAAGGGATTTTTAGTACATTTCATCATGCATTTACTGTACAGCTTGAGCCTTAGTTGCTCACCTTCCTGTTTATAATCCCAGCACATTAGATGCAGTGTAATAATTGGATGCTGGTGGGGGCAGGGAGGGGGTTGAACATCTTATATACCAGCAAATATGGTATTTTACAGGCAATATTTTTCAGCCTCCAACCTTTTAAACCAATTACTACAATTACTATCTCAAAATAGTTTTATCTGAATTAAATAGACTGGGATATAACAAGCTATTCTAATTTAAGTAAAATTCAGTCAGATGCCTTCCTGGTCCTTTTGAAACACTAACTAAAAATGTCAGCATTATTTTTATATAGTAAAATGTAAAAAAACAAAACACCAACAAGATAGAAATAAGTATTTTTTATTATCTACCTGATGCTATATACTGCTTTGATGCATAAAATAAACAATTTTCTTTTGTGTGTGCGTGTGCCTCTAGAAATAGATTGGTATTTTTGAAATTCTGTGGACTATGACAAGAGAGTAATTATCTTTAGTGAACAGGATTCATCATAGAATGCTTATTGTCAAGTTTTGTGCATCTAAAGTCCAAATCTTCAATAAAGAAATACAGTCAAATTACTATATTTCCTGGTGTCATGGACATGCTCCAATTTTGACTTGCAAAATTTTGAAAAAAAGAATAAACATAAAATTAAGCCAATCTTTATTATTATTATTGGATGAAGTAATTGCAACACATTATTTTAATTAATCTAATAATAATAATAATAATAATAACGATTGATTTATTAAGACTACTAGTTCTCAAAGTGAAAACAATAGAAATATGGTGCAGAGAGTTGGATGTAAGGAGTGAGCTTAAAAGTGTGAATCAGCTTCTGCTAATCTACAAAGTCTTCGTGGCCAATTAGTAAAAGCAGCTAGGCGTAAACTAGACTCCCTCTGGCAATGAGGGTTTGAGTTCGATTCTCATCAGAAGCATATTCTTTATTATCCGACTGTGCTGTTATTCGTTGCCATAGAAACAGCAGCCCGAATTGAAAGTTGCATAGAAAAAAACAACTGAACCTAAGATGAAAGTACAAACTAGTCAAATTTAATTGAAATAAAATTGAGCGTTTTTTGTTTTATGATCTTATAATGTTCCTTTTAGTTTAAAACTGTAGAAACCAATCATCACCGTTGCCTGGTGTTGCTGACCGAATGCAACACATTTCATCACAGGACAACTGAACACAACCAAAATGGATGGTGGGTGAGTGTTTGATTACAATAGTCATTATTATATTATCATTAGATCTACCAATAAACCATTTTAACATGTAACAGTTTTAAATCTTTTGTCTTTTAATAATGTTCCCTTAAAGTTAAGGTGAGTGAAAATAATGGTAATATTGATATATACAACATCTAAATTACTACTAGTCTGGGGTTGGTGGTGAATTTTTGTGATTAGGTATATTTTTTCATTATCTTTGGTACCTTTGTTTATTTACTAAGTATAAGTTATACTCTTCATTCAGCGGTCATATACAGGTGTTCAGATTACTGTCTAGCATAAATTAACTTCCATCAGGGTTAGGATAGACCTATGAAAAACGTAACATTCTGCTTGCAGGACGAAGGGTAAATTTTCAAGACTTATTGATCAACATAAAATGCAGCAAACTGGAAAAGTATGAACAATATGCTAACGAAATTATTCAGTACTTCCCAGGTGAAAATAGTTCCTGAGATCATCATCAACATTTGCTGGTTAATTTTGTCTCATCTATATGAAATCAAATGATGGATAATTTTATATCCAATTGACGCCCGGGCAAATATAGGCTTTCACTAAGTGTCATTATAATTATCATATTCTGTCGATTGGATATAAAATTATCCATCATTTGATTTCATACTGTCGACATAAGAGAGCCGCATTATATTCGTGCCTAAAATCAGAACGTGTGAATGGAGGAGCCAACAGAGTGTAGGATAAAAAGACTCCTGTCTACTATCTGATCTTCGTTAGTTCAGTCGGTAGAACAGCACCGCGTATAGGTGGCTTCCAAGGTGGACGCGGGTTCGATCCCCGCACGAAGTTCGTTTCTTTATTCACATTTACGATTTAGGCTGCTCGTTTAGCAGTCGCTCTCATCTATATGTAACACAACATTTAATTAAACACAGAAGAAATTATGATAATGAATGTGGCTTTAGGACACATCAACAATATAATGGGCATATAGAGTTAAAATAATATCAAAGATCTACTTTGATATTATTTTAATAAGATTAATAATTCTAATAAGAATGTGAATCTACTTTGATATTATTTGTGATCACATATCACAAATAATCAAGGATTTCAATTGTTCTAACTGTATATTTATCTAAATCTCAGATATTGGGAACATGGGTCAAAGTGAACATAATTCCATTGTAAAAAATTGGTTCACCTGAGTCATCTACATTTGGGCAATCATAGAGGACTCCCAAAACAGAAGTGCAATTAAGGTTTTCCCCCAAGGAAATGTAATCAATTATTCTAGGCTGATGAAGTGATAAATTAGTTCAATAGTCTGAACAACTCTTGAAATGTTTTTGTTATTTTTCCAATCAATTTATGAATTTTTTTGTGAAAGAAATAGAAAGCCTATGTTAATATCTTCGAAAATATGTGTTGCTACTCAAAAGTTTGGGAAATTTGAACAGTGTATGCAAACTGAATGTTGTATTGACTTTTGCTGCTACTCTTTGTGAGCTAGCACCCAGGCTCATAGGGGGTACTACTTTGAAGGAGATGGTAGAAACTAAGTGGTAACAACAAAAATAGTTAGTTAAATAGTCTGAATAATTCTTGAAGTATTTTGGGGCATATTTCTTTCCTATCTTTAATCACAGCCATGTATCTTTCCCTGGTTATTATCAAACTTAATATCTGCAGTCTTTAATACTTGGACAAGAGATGTATGAATAATAGATGCTCTAAGTAAAAATATTACTTATTCTGGTAGACACACTACACCGTACTGTAATCAAATCCAGACACAGTATATCTACATTGTGCTTAAAAATGATCATATAAAGCTTCTGACCTTGTCAAGTTAGGTCAAAAACAGCAGCACGTTTTCTCCTGGGGCTTTTTAGTCCAAGGTCTACAGTCTAATATAATTTACTGTCCAAAACATGGATGGCCATAAAAAAAAAGAAGCCATTATTAGCTTTTCAATCAATATGCCCAAACAGTATTCAGTTCAAAATTCCACAAGTCACTGAGTGAAACAATGTTTTATGAACTAGGATGTCCCGCAGGGATAGAATTCAGCTGTTTTTTCATTACCACCTACCAGGAAACATTTGGCAGAAATAAAACAAACCATCTTCACAAAAATGACATAAAAGATTTTTCCTTCAGCAAAGAATGAAAACAAATCAGGAAAAGTTTTTAATCTCAAAATAATTGAGATAAAAGACTATGTGAAAAATATTATAATTTTTGGCAAGTTAGCACCAACAAAACTCATGCTTCATCAAACATTTTCACTTGTTCTAGCAAATATGTACTTAATAAAAATGTCCTTTGATCATCTTACATTAATCTAAAAATATAATAAAGGGGTGAGTTCCACACTTTTTCAAAAAGATGTCTCAGCTGATCTTAACTAAATTTTTTGTGTAATAATCTATGCATTATCTAGGATGCAAAAAAGGGATTAAAAATGATAGAACTACTTTTCAGAAAAATATGAAGATGTAACACAATTTCAATCATAAGCTCATAAAACTTGAATATTTCAAGAGAAATGAGTCCTTAAGTGCTTACCTCACACAAGTCTTATATACAAACCAAAGTATTAAAAATGCTGTCTTAATTTAACAAACTAGAACCTTTTATGAGAGGAAAAACAACAATAATTAAATTAGTCTAAGGGTGCCTGCCTACTACTACAATGAAAATATGAAACATAGTTGTGAGCAGGGCCGGATTATACTATAAGGCTGAGTAAGCTTAAGCCTAGGGGCGTGTAAAATTCTGGGATATTCATATTTTTTGACAGGACCATAGCCGGAATAGCCTATACACAAACCATGCTACGGAGTAGGGACCAAGACATTAATGGGGCCCCAAAATAAATAGCTATTTAGAAATGTATCAATACTACTACTACAGGGGAAATGAATTAAACAATAAAACTGTCAAAATAAGAACATTCCCTGGTGTGAAGTCTGAGCACTCACTATAGAAGAAGAAGAAGAACAACAACAACAATAACAATAATAATAATAATAATAATAATAATATCATCATCATCATCATCTTAAAACTTAATAAAAATGTCCTAACAAATATCTCTTTAAAAAATGGAATGAATATATTACACATTAACATATAACAATCCACTTTAATTACACAATTAACAGATCGCATTACTTACTTAAAATTATACACGAAACACTAGGTGCCCTGGTATAGGTCAATCAGGCCCTGGTTGTGAGTTAAGGTCTGGACAGAAAAACTCTCTTTTTCTCCCCTTATATATTACACACACATAAACATGTTTTATTGAATGTTACAGAACATGACTTCCTAATAATGACAAATTTATCACTAAATCCACTGTATCATTATTTACAAATGCTAATGCCTCTCAGACAGTCTATACATTAAATCCACCCCATGGAAGAAAATATATAAAACTCTAACCATTAAAAAGGAAGTGCGGGTGGCGTAACAGTTAATGGTACAGAGAATGAAATCGGCTAACCGAGTTCAAACTCTGGCTGAGACAGTTTGCATTCACTTTGCACTAATGCCCTTGGGAAAGGCATGAATCCACTTCTCCCCACAGCTATTGGGTGATTGGCAGGGCAGTTGGAGCTAATGTTCCCTCTAATTTTTTTAAGTCAGTGTGCAAAAAACTCTTATGTTATGCAAATCTTTTTCCTGTGACAAAAGAGTATGCACACTTTTGAATCAATGTTTTCCAATAAAACCTCAGTAAGTTATCTACAGAATTTGAAATCTGTTGTGCGCACATTAATTTCCTTTGTGTGATGGTTGCAAAATGTTTGTGCACGCACACACGTGCACAACTTAGAAGGAACTATGGTCGGAGCCCTTTAGCCTTGTAAGGTAGTCCATCTTGAGTACCGGGCTAACACCCTGGCCTCACAAAACACCTACAGTTGCTAGAAAATGATTGGGTCTCTATGGATCGTTCAAGAAATGGAGACAAAACAATTGCCTCTTGTGTCGCATAAATACGAGAGGCAAATGAGCTGAGATTCCCAATTTCTTGTTATTGTCAACTCTCAATTTCCACTAAGAGTAGAGTTGCCACCTTCAACATGGAAAAATAAGTGACACACCTTGTCAGCGGCTCCATGGTCAGGGGACACAAATTAAGCAGGGGGTCTTCCCCCATGAGATTTTGAGTTTCAGACACTTTATTTCCTGCATTCTGGTGAATTTTTGTGCAACAGTGTGTGCTTTTTATGCATCAATTTCAAAGTCCTCTGCTACACTCAACATGAATGTAAAGGTAATAAAGAGTCAATAAGAGTAAAGCACAGTTGCATTAATTATTTTAAGGATTAAAACATCAGATCATAGACAAGGGCAAAATGTTTGGTCTCACAAAATAAACTATTTGGTATATTTGGAAGAAGCAAGAACCCATTGATAAACTCGGAAATAGCAAATGACCTGGTAGACCACAGAGACCACTATGTTGGATAACTGAACAATACATTTATTTGTGAAAATAAATTCCATTTTTTACTGTTAAACTGGCCTTGAGGCACAGTGACAGACAACTCGCCAGTCATTCCGATTTAATACTTCTCCGCTATGTCTTGTGAAACTCTTTTGGTTTTATTATTTCTCATGTCATTCCAAGCATGTGAAAACATAGTGTATGCATTTGAGTATGGTGTACAAGGAAATATGGGACAAATCGCATCCCGTATTGATTCAGTAAGGGACAGTGCATTTTATTTTTCAATACGGGACGATCTCATATTATGCGGCAAGCCTAGGTAAGAGTCACATAACAACAACCCTGGAACTTTTGGTTAGTCACATTCTACAAAACATACAGGGTGCTACTCTAAAGTTTGGGAAAATTGTAAATTGTACCCAGGCCCATAAGGGATACTTCTTTGAAGGAGATGGTGGAAACTAGATGTCAGGTTAAGTCATTTTTTTTATAGTCATTATCTGAGCTTTC
>VCCN01000233.1:6879901-6898001 GCA_006491835.1 Architeuthis dux | reverse complement strand
GCCTCTTTGATTTTTCTCTGCTTCCAACAACGTTCTCTGTAACACCAGGGCCATGCGCTATAAGGGCTACCCCCCTTTAGCATAATTTCTGTTTAAAGGTTCTAAAGGTTAAATTCATTCATCTTGTTTAGTCTATATATTTTGAATTTTGGCTATTTTGAATTCAAATGCACGGTATGTAGCAAAATTTGTAGTTGTGCTCATCAAGGTGAAACTGATGTTTCTCGCCACCTGGAAGGAGCATAGCACAAGGAGATTGTGAGAAGTGCAGCATCTTCAAAGGGACTCGTAAACTGTGGCTTCAGGACAGAAAACAACCAAATTAGAGACTAGGTAAGACTGGTAACTCATTTTATCATTTTACGTTTTGGTTTTAATTTAGTATCATTTTTTATCATTTTGTCAAATATTGTGCCCCTTATAGGCAATTCATTGCATAAATATTATTCTCGTATTTTTTTTACCTTCAGCTTACTTCTAAGTTGCTTTTTTTAAAAATATTTAACTGGCCTTTAATGAATGAGTATCCCAAATTTTGCTAAAGTCTAATATACTGATATTTGATTTTAAAACTTTCCCAGGTTTTGATTTCATGCTACTTCTAAGATGAAATAAGTATTAAATAAGACTGAAAATTTTAGTAAAGCACCCTTTCTTTGTCTATTAGAAATTTTTTAGTCTGATTTTTTAAAAAATTGACGTAGTTGTAATTCTAGTAACATATTTTTGAAGGTCGTGTTCTACATAAAAATTGTTCTCACAGGAGTGAGGTGGGAGGATCAAAGAAGATGTAAATAGGGTTTTTACTTTTTATTCAGTATATTCACAAAAATTACCTTTTCCTTCTAGGTAATACGTGCAGAAACAAAAGTAGCATTACTTCTTGCAGAGAACAACATCCAGATGGCATTTGCCAACAAGTTGAGTGATGTATTCAAAGATCTTTCCCTGATAGCAGTATTGCAAGGAGTATGGATCAAAAAGGACAAAAGCAACATGCATTTTAAATGACGCTTTAGCATCACATTTCCTCAAAGACACTGTTGAGACTATGAAAGACAATTTTTTCTCATTATCAACGGATGGATCGAATGACACTGACATTGAGAAAATTAAGCCACTCACTGTCCACCTCTATGATACAAACAAAAACTGCATTATAACACAGTTTTTGGACATGTGCTGCACATCTGGAGCAAACTGTGGCAGAGCCAGCACCATCTTTAATAAGATAGACAACAAAATGAGACCATTTGATATGCCATGGAATAACTGTGTTGTCTTTTCTATGGATAATACCAATGTGAATTTGGGAGCACACAACACCAGTTATTTCATGGACTGCCCATGTCACATCATCCACAACCAGAGCTGTGGAGTCGGAGTCAGAGTTGTGGAGTTGGAGAAATTTTGGGTTACTGGAGTCGGAGTCAGAAAGATTTTACTGAGCCGGTAGAAATATACTGACTCCGACTCCAATTCTGAGTAAATGTAAATTGTAACATTACTACTTGAAAACCTGCCCAATAGGTTGATTGTCAAGCTACTTCATGTGGAAGGCATGCCTGGATGTAAATAAACCCTCAGCAAAACCTTAAAAAATTAACTTTTAAAAACTGACAAATTTCCTGAGAAAACGGAAGTCTTATGGATTGAAAACACAAATTTCTTTTCTATTTTTGAAAATGTGTAACACTTGGTTATATGGATCTAAATATGTACTTAAACACAGTATTAAAGGTTTAAGAAAGTCTATTTTTTATTAAAAAGTATAATTAAATAACATATTCATCATTAACATAATAATGAAATTAAAAAGCCTGTCTTTTGTTCTTTAATATTAATTGTAAAAAATTCTATAAAAATTCATGTTCCATTCAATTAAATTTTATTTTCAAACAATGCTTTAATCACAAAAAGAAAGAGTTATGTTCCTAATTGAGCTTATTTCTTTTAAAATAGTTATTTGTTAAGTTGCTTCGAGTATTCAAAGAATTCAAAAACATTGAACTGGTAAAGAAAGATGTTCTTGATTTCTTTTATATCTTTTTATAAAAATAAAGACTTTTTAAAAGATTTAAAAAATGTTGTCTTATGTTCAATGTGTTACTCAATAATGTGTATATTTAGGTATTTCTTGCTTATATAGTCCTGGATGTTAGCTGGAAATGAAAAATCTAGCCAATTTTAGCCATTTAAACACAGAGGAGTTGGAGGTACCAGAAATTGAGGAGTCAGAGTCAGATATTTTGTGTCCGACTCCACAGCCCTGTCCACAACACTGCACATAAAGGGGCTGTGGCATTCACATCTGTCACAAGATTTTTGCATTGATATCTTCTTTTACTACGATAAAAGCACCAAAAGTAAAGGTATTCTAAAAGAATACAATGAATTTTGTGATCAGGAGTATAGGAAGATCCTGAAACACATCAATGTCAGATGGTTTAGCCTGGAACAAGCTGTTGACTGAACTTTGAAGCAATACAAAGGGCTAAGGAGTTACTTCCTCAGTGAAGATGAATCCTGTTCGAGATTTCAACAGCTAAGCAAACATTTTGAAAGCCCAATGACAGAGGTGTATCTCCTCTTTTACAAATCCATTTTTCCAGCATTCACAACTACAAAACACTTTTTGCAGCGGGAAGACCCCTGTATATATCTGGTCCATGACCAGCTACAGAAATTCATGAAACAAATAATGGGTAAATTTGTTGCACTAGATGCCATCAAGTCAACAGATGATGTGACAAAAGTTGACATCACAAACAACGAAGAGAAAACAGTAATGTTCATTGGCATTGTAACTAGGCTAACATTGGATGAACTATTAGATGAGGGTGATATTACCAAAAATGAACAGGACAAGTTTCTGGATGCTGTTCTCTAGTTTTATTGTTCAGTCACTAAATATGGCATTAAAAAATTAACCCTGAATGATAATGTGCTGAGAAACTCAGTATTTGTCAACTTCTCCATTCGAGAGAAGTTTGAATTTACGGATGTTGAATTTGTTATTGAACGATTCAAACTGAACTCCAGTTTCAATGATTTGAATAAACTACAAGAGGAATTTCTGTAGTATCAACTCCTAAAGGAAAATGATATACCCAAGTCAGTTTGGGATGATGCTTGTGCAGTTGAGAAGGAAGATGGTGAGGAATGTAAAGAGTACCATCGAATGGATGTGATATGGGGTTATATATCCACAATGAAAGCTGCAGATGGGCAGCTTATGTTCAAGAGACTATTCAAAGTTGCCAAACTTGTGTTGGTATTACCCCATTCGAATGCTGGAGAAGAGAGAGTGTTTAGTATGGTGCCGAAAAACAAGACACCATTTCATTCAGCTTGTCAATGAAAGGAACATTATCCTCCATACGAAAGGTAAAATTGGCAGATGTCGATGCTGTGAAATTCAAACCAACCAGTGAACTTTTTAAAAAAGCAAAAAGTGCCACATGGGACTATACAGACTGCATATGAAAAAGTAAAATATCTCCTGTAATAACATTTTTTCTTAATTGTTGGTTGTTTATTTGTAGGTATTCAGTATATTTTGACAGAACTTAGGAACTCACATTATTTTGACAGATCACATACAGAACTTTTGAAACACATTTTCCGGGCGGGTATGATTCTCATTCACTTTCAACATTAAAACTTGACAGGTATGACAAAGTCAACTCCAGCCTCTGACTTGTTTGACAAAAATAGTAAAATTCACTGACTAGTCGTAATTTAGATGTTGTATATCAATAAGTAAAACTATGATATGCTAAAAGGGTTTATAGGTAAATCTTATAATAACAAGTGTTCAGATTTTTTCTTTGTCCTCATCTTGGTTCTTTTTTTTAACACAACATTTCGGCCATTGTACCGTACTGCCTTTTTCAGTTGAGTGTCATAAATGGGAAGCATTCATAAATGCTAGGATGATCTGCAGAATGGGGGCAGAATGTCTTCATTCCGTTGTCTAATCTTGGGTGGGATGATCCTTAAGTCATAATTATATTGCTGATCATTTTTGTTGTCAGAATCATGTCCAAAAATCATACCACAGAATCGATTTTTAAGGGTTTATTAAACCCAAGAAAAAATGGCTGACTGTACAGGCCATCTTTGTTTTTTGAAAATTCCACTCCAAGATTTTAGTGGTGGGTTCAATTTACAATGTAAAGTTATGCTAAATTGGTCCCTTAGTCTGTGTTAGAGACCGGCACAGGCCGATATTTTGCGGCCCGTATTCACCCGTATCCATAAACTTTTTATATAACCGGCACGTACCTGTCCTGTAAATGTTTTTAATGTTTTAGGGCCCGCCCGTACCTGGCCTGTAATTTCTTTTCATGCTTTGGGGTCAGTGGCTCGTGATTTATTTTGTTTTGGAACGTAAACCTACCTGTGTGTTTAAGTTTAAGATTGTAACAGTTTTAGATTAATTAGCCATTTTTTAGTCAAAGGTACCTCAGCCTTTTTTCGCTACGGAAGATCATATGCGTAAATATCTTCTCCTTTCAGAAGACATTGTTTTTATCATTCTTTCAGCATAGAAATTATTTATATATATGCATCAAATTAAAACTATGTATTTATTTATTTTTTGTAAAAAAGTTAAAACTATGTATTTACTTATTTTTTTTACAAATAAATAAAATGTGACAAATTCAAAAGTAATGTTAATATAAAAAGATACATAAAAAGTAATATGATTTGTTTCATTCTAATTTATTCATTTAATTGTACAAAAAAATCTTTTTTCTTTTTTTTGAGAATGAATAATAACTGCTTGAAAAGAATGGCCATATGTGTTTGCAGATTTTGTTGTGTGCAAAAATCTACCATTATTTGTGTGTGTGTGTGTGTGTGTGTGTGTGTGTGTGTGTATACCCACGTGTAAGACATTATTTCTGTTCTAAACATGAATCGAACCTTCTGTATCCGCCCGCTAACTTTTATAAATATGACTCGGCCCACCCATACCTGCCCACAGGCTTACCCGTACCTGTGCTGGACTCTAGTCTGTGTCCAGTAATGTGAATAGAACAGCTTGGTTGCCAGGACAGAAGAGGTGGCAACCACCCAAAAGTATTTGAAATTTAAGAAAAAAACTTATTTTCACTCTACCTTACTAGTGTAACAGTCTACTCCTCAAAGACTGTAAACAAACATAGAACTTGACCACTTTACACAACATACATGAGAGAGGTATTAGCAGAGTCTAATCCAACTAATCCTCACCAGATGGTAATAAACCATATCTAGTATCAGATGCATATTTTGTGATTAAACGTTAATTAGTTACTTATCAGACACACCTGGAAATTCTAATGATCTGCTAACCTCTCTTAACTGCTACTGTCTGCAGTTTCCACAAGTACCTATTTAAGATATCTGGCAACTTCTAAGAGGCAATTCTGAGTGCTGTGTTTTTAACTGTATTATCCAGCAAATAGACCTCACTCCTACTTATCCTTATCTATTTTTTTCCCCTTCTTTCTTATCTATTTTCTTCTCTTTGCACTTGAAATCCATACCCTGAAGTTCTAAGTGGACCCACCAATTTAGATAAACTGGCCATATGATAATGAATTTTTGTATGAAACTCTGTTCTGAAATGAATGTATGTAATTTCATTACATCAACCGTTTACCATTACTTTGATCAGTCAGATGAATGCTAAACTACAGAATCATACCCAGGTAATGAATTGACCATTCACTATGTTAACTCCACATATACACGTCTATCTTCTTTGACAATCCACTAGAACTCGCTCAGTAAACATGGTCGCCGCTTTATATATCTACGGAACAGCTCTTCAGTTGACTATACCCATATGTAATTCCGGTACTTCTGGTTTGAGGTTAACAATCTCGCTTTACTTTCTTTCTTTGGGAGGGGGGGGGGGTGAATTTGAATCAAAGTTCAATCGAAATAAGTATCAGGCTCTTTAAAGATTAGAAGCATGAAATTCTAAACAAAAAAACGTTAAAAGTCTTTTCTAACAGATCCATCTTGAATGGGTTAAGTTAATGAACAATTCCATGCTGAACCTTTCACCAAACACACATACTAGAGGCCACAGATACAAACTTCAAACGCAAAATGAAACTGGCGCAAGAAAACAGTTCTTCACTTTAAGAGTGACAGCAGACTGGAACTGCTTGAGTAAAGTGACGGTCATTGCAGAGAATGTGAACACTTTCAAGACTAGCCTAGGGAGGAAATGGTCAAGCAGAGACAAATATTGCTACATCTTCTCCTACTAAACTATGTAACCCACACTCATCATAAAAGATGAGGAGCTGGGAAACAATTGGTCGAAACCCATGTCGGTCTAATTACTGCATGGTATTTATTGACCGTTATAAAGGTACATAAGGTATATAAAGTTAATTCATGAAAGTAGCATTTTTAATAACGGGAAACACCTTTTTTTTCAACACTTCACCAGTAATCGTGCTCAATACAACTTCCATTTCAGGTGCAATAATTCTGCACAAAATTTAGGCTATTTACACACGGGTTCAACTCTATCCATCTCAAAACACAGAAACAATTATTACTACATATGTGTAAAAATCCTTTATAAGTTATGATTTCAATTTACATGTTCCTCTCATTTTTTTTCTTCTCATTTTTGACCATTTCAAGAGCCACAATGCTCTCCCTACAACATTCAACTTCTATTTTAGCATCCAGTTTAGACTGGACCTATTCCAACTGTGACGTTAATAACTGCTTTTCCTGTAAGATTCATTTCTCCTTTTGTTTTGCAAGATTCGTTACTCCTTTTCTTTTGTTTTTCTTTTTGAAAGCTTCAGCTGTTTTGTCACTTCCAAAACATAAAAACAATCACAGTTTGATGAAATCATTCAGTGTCATTGCACTTTATACCCCAAGCTATATCTAACTGGTTAAAACACTATCACTTTGAGAAACAGACACTTATAAACAATTCTTAAAGATAAGATGGCAACTTTTCTCAAGACTAGTTTTTCTATCTTTCTCTGCAAGACTAGTTTTGCTGTCTTTGTTAGTTCATAAGTCTTTTTAAGGTATTCAATTAATCTCATTCCGCTACCAATGTTTTGGGGGTTTTTTCCATTTTGAAAGACCTTTTTTTTTTCTTTCTGTTTTCCCAGACATGTTTTGTAGTTGAACCATTTATCTAGGCTTTTAAAATAAACATCATATCTTCCGCCAGATATTTTTATTCAGTCTTTCAACAACATAACGTCACCAAACTTTCTTTTTTTCTTTTCGTTATTGTCACTGAGTGTCTGAATTTTCCTTTTTAAACATTTGAATATTCCTCTTATTTCTTTTTTTTTAAACGAAAATGCAGATAAGACTTAATAATTTGCTGCTTCAACAATTTCTGCCTGTTGTGACCACTCACTGTGTAATGGTCCATTTTCCCGATTCAGGACTCGTCTTAGCAATGTGGCTGGGTTTCCCATTCTGGTACCTGTAGCAATGTTTCATTTCAGCATAACAGTAATGTACTAAGTGGCCAACTTCATTACACTTGTAGCAACGGACTTGTCTAGAGAAACAATCACAGGCCAAATGACCTACACAGTGGCATTTGTAATAGTTACCAGAGTATTTTTCAGGCTACCAACTATCCGACTTCTGCATTCAGTGGTCATATGACCAAAATTGACATATCTGCAGCAGTAATATCTTAAATCATGAAATACCATACTTTCTCGGTTTCCGTCCTCTTCCTTTCCTAGAAAAATGTGATACTGTCCAAGCAAATTCTCTTATCTCCATCTAATCTTCTGAGTTCTTGTTTCCGTACTGGTACCTCAGAATCATTCACTTCTGTAATAACATCACTACTTGGGATGGCTTCTTCGATTTTTGACGAATCATCTTGCCTAATGTCTCTTTTGTCATCTTCAATAACCTTTTCAGGAATCTCAAGTGTATCATGTTCTTTACTGATTTCTTCAATAACCCTCTCCCAAGTGTCCTCAGACAACTTCTCAGCATTGTCTTCTGGTGTGATTTTGCTTATTTTTCTTTTTGTAAGCTGTTCACTTATCCATCTTACAGCTTTTGAAATCTGGGCCCTCCATTGCAAAATGTCCTCAGTTTCCCCTCCAGATGTTGTTGTATAGCTTTTGTAATCCTTTCCGCAAGTTTAGTATTTTTCACTAAGGGTAGAGTATTTGTTGTCCAATGAAGAATTCTCTTTCCGAATTTCATGAAGTTCTTTTTCTAATTTGAAGCATCTATATTTCTGATCAACAATTTCCTTATTGTCTTTTTTCTTCGTTTCAATATGCCAATTCAAATGTTCAGCTAATTGCTCTCTCTTCTTGGTTCTTGCTTTGAAGTTCTAATGCTTCTGAATTTTTAGAATATTTGCTTTCCCAATCTCATATTTGGTGTATCAACTCTTCCTAGTGTATAGATTGCTCTGATTTCAACCTGTGGATAATTTCTTCATATTCTGCATCCTTTCTTTCTAACTCAGCTCTTGTAACGTCAGTCAGCTCCTGAAAATTGTTAATCTCTCCATTTGTTTCTGTTTGTTTTTTGTTTTTTTCATCTTTAATATGCTCATTTCCTACTTCAGTTTTATTCCTTTTTTTTATTCTTCTTGACAGTTGCTGAGGCTTCGGCACTAACAACAATATTAATTCAAACAGTTCATCCAATCTCTTGTACAGTTTGGTTAAACCGTCATCTGTGCAAAAATGCACCAGGTCCATTTCTAAAATTGCCTCTCTTACCCTGTCCTTCAAGCCAAAAAACACAGTGGATGCCATTTTTCTTTTTTCAACATTTGCTGCCATCTCCCATAAAGCCATTTTTTTGCCCCATGCTGCATAATTCTCTGGTACAAACTCTGGAATTTCCACTTCTGTCATTTTTCTTTTCAACTACGTTTCTGCTACCATTTGTTAACTCCACATATACGCCATATGCGGCTGTCTTTGAAAATCCGCTAGAACTAACTCTCCCAGTCAATATGGCTGTCGCTTTACATATCTACTGAAGAGCTCTCCAGCTGACTACACCCATGTATGTAGTTCCGATACTTTTAGTTCATGGTTAACACACTCAAGTTGAAGAAAAGAATTCATTTTTAGAGAAACCATAGAGTTGTGGCTTATATGCTATTTATAAATACCAAGTAATCGAAGGAAACATGTTCAATGCTATAACTGCAGAGTCATTTTCTACAGAATTAGTTTTTAGCATTGAAATCAAAAAGTTCTTTCAGTTAGATAAATTATTCACCTTCTTAGTAAAGGAATTGGACTATATACCTTTTAGCTTCCAGTCTAATGCTCCACAATGAGACATTTTTCTAACATTACAAGCCATACAAACAATTTTGAAAAATTTGAAAAAAACGTAAGTCAAAAAGCAACAATTCCGCAACTTTGAGTCACTTACTATTTTCGTAAGGGTTACATTTTATCTTCTGCCAGATTTCTCATAGCTTAGGCAGTAAGAACAGCTGGGCATGAGCCAGGCTTCCCTAGGCAAAAACGGACGCGAGTTTGAATCCTACCAGGAGCTTACTTTTTATTTCGATCCGCTCTGTTTATTCACTGCCATAGGTCAACAGCCTGAGTTAAGTTGTGATAAAAAGTAACTAAACAAGAACCATAAATTCAATGATACGTCCACTATTCTTACTTCCATACAAACGAAGTAGTAGTAGTAGAATTACTAGTTGTGATAGCAGGAGCAGGAAGAGGAAGATGACAATTGTTCACCTGAAAGTCTGGATCAAGTTTCATATCAATCCATCATGAAACAGTTAAGAAAATTGATATTTAGCATTACTAGTTGTAGTAGTAGCAGCAGGGGGAGGAGGAAGAAGAAAAAGATGAGGATGGTTCACCTGAAGGTCTGGACCAAGTTTCATATAAATCCAACATGATACGGCTGAGAAAATCGATGTTTAACATATTAGGGACTGACAGACAGACAGCCCGACTGACCAAAAAGTATCTTATAGAGATGATTATATAGAGAAATTAAGATGAAAGAAAATTGTAGTCAAAATTGAGTAATAATGGTTTACAATAGTCCATCTAATAAAATAAATAATAAAAGATAACTTGAGTCACTTTCTTAGTTAAATCAGAGGAAGAATTGTAGAATAATTCAAGGCAACCACAACATTTTCTGAATACCATTTATTGGTGCATGAAACACATTCTATTTATTTTGCATTACATGTAAATATAAATGTCTATTTATTAAGAATGATCCTCTGGGGTAATGTTTTTTTCTAATGTAAGGAAAATTAAAGTTTTACAGCATGAATAAATTGATTTGTGTCCAAATTGGGTGTGATGTGAAAAATGTTTATTTGTATATACACAAAATATGTTAATCAAAAAATTCCTGCCTCCCATAAGAGTTTGTCATTAGCTCAGTGGTAGAGCAGAACCTGCATATACGGTTGCTTCAAAGGTGGATGTGGGTTCAGTCCTCACACAACGCTCGTTTCTTTATTTACATTTACAATTTAGGCTGCTCGTTTAGCAGTCGCTCACACCAACGCCAAGCAAATATAGGTCTCCGACTAATTAAATATTTTTGTAATTATCATATTCTGTCGGATATAAAATTATCCCTTATTTAATTTCATACTGTCGGCATAGGGGACCACATTATATTTGTGCCTAAAATGAATGTGTGAGTAAACCAGCAAAGTGTATGGTTAAAAACTCCTGCCTCCCATGAGAGTTTGCTGTTAGCTCAGTGGTAGGTTAGAAGTAGAGCGCTCCTATAAGAATATGTATATATATAAATATATATATGCACACACTATTTTCTAAAAGTGTATCATTGTCTTTATAGTTTAGTTCAGAGCAGAATTGAGTAAACCATAATTCATTAAAGATGAATGAATGGTCCCTGATCAGATTGGCTATGGTTAGTACTCATTTGACAATAGAAAATCTATTAAAATTGGAGCAAAAATAATTAGCATAAGAGGACATGAAGCTAGTTGTAAAATACCGCAGAGACACTTTATGGTGAACAGTATAACTGATCATTGAAGGTGCTTACAAAGACTTACTGAATTGAATGACCTTATTTTGAAAAAGGTGACAGTCGTGTCTATTAAGATTCCTTAACTTTGATGAAATTCAATATCGATTTTTTTATATGTACATTTTACAGCTAGATGCATTTCTGATATCAATTATTTAAAGCAAAGAGACAAGTAATTGTTTTTGCTGAGGAGACTTTTTATCGTTACCAAGGAGAAAAAAAAAGAAAATTTAAAAAAAAAATAGATAATTAGGAAATGTTCAAATGCTTCTGTGGATTTAGGGCCCCAACATGATCTGGTTTTGTAGTGTTTGTGAAAATCATATGAGACTGATTAAAAAAAAAATTCAAAATAAAATGGTAATGAAAAAATTATTAAGACACCATTATTCTCCCCTCAAATTTGGAGAACGGAAATAAATTTCAAATTGTTTTTTTCTTGTCAATCAATAAACATTCTTGCAAGCATGTACAAATGTATTTCAAATCAATCAAATCTTTTTAATTGTAGTTCACTTCTATTAACCGTGTTCAAGTTGAGAGTGTAACAATAGAAGACTTGAGAATATCGGTTACTGACATTGTAGAAGAGATCATATAATTCTGAACATTAAGAACACTTTAAGGCTTTAAAGCAGACAGAGCAGTAGAATAGTGTACAAGAGGTCTGAGGTAAATTCTGATGTATCAGACAGATATTAAAAGGAAAAGTGATATCAAACCAGATTGAAAGTACTTATTATAAATGATTACCATGTCAGCTACTTGTAAAATTTGCAATACCCTTTAGAGTGGTACTTAGATCTATTCAGAACTGAACTAATATAATCAGAACCAATCCATTGTCCAATATATATAAGATGAACTGGGTCATTTAAATTTAATTTATTATAACTTATTATAAAAACTAGCATAGTACCCATCAAAAATGACAGGATTATTTATGTGTGGATAAATTATACAAATACATATTTTAGTATAAATGTATTTATTGCAAACAAAATAATTCATACCGCAAACAAATTTTATTTTTATTCTGATTTTCTACAATTCATATTTTTTTTTTTTAATAATTTGAAAACAATAAGGCAACAGAATTGAGTAAAAAAAGAATTTCTTTTTTAATATAAAAAAACAGTTTAATTCATGAAAAATCAGATGCTTATATTTGTTTTCTGTCCTACTACTAAGACATTGCAGCAGTAGTAGTGATGTAGATGCAAACACACAGACATATAGCTGTGTGCTTTAGTGTACACAAACATACAGTCACAAGCTTTTCTTTATCCTCTTCAACTCTGTTTGCTTTAGCATAACAGAAATCAACAAACAAGTAACATTGGCTTGTATACAATACATCCAAATGTATATATATAATAAAGAAGATTAATTTTGAATGACAGTTACACTGCAGAGTCTAATTACAGGACTTTGTTTTGAGTATTGGGTTATCAATATATCATCCAATTACATCATATGACAATGTTATTAAAAACAGTATTATACATAAAATCAAGCAGTTCCCAATATTTGATGAAATATAAAACTCTTAAACAAACTAGCATGTATTGTATTTAATGTATTATTGTAGACAAGGGAGACAGAAAGCAAAGGGCAATATGGAGATATATAAAAAATGAATAAGAGGCTACTACTGATTTTAATATCCTTACCAAAAATACTGCACATAATGATTTATGAATTTGAAAAATTGCCCTAGCTCATTTTACCCAAGAAATACCTTAAAATGCTGTTTTAGGTTCCTGGGTGGTTCTGTCCTCCTGAGGCAACCCAAACAGAACCACCCAGGAACCTAAAACAGAATCTCATAAATGTGAAATATTAAAATATATTAAAGTCAGTAGTAGTCTCTTGTAGTGTAGTGTAAGGCCTACATTATTCTTGTTTTCCCTGTCAATAGAAGAAACAATTTTAATCCCAAAATTTTATTGACAATAGATTAAAACATATTTACAAGCATGTAGGCTATATCTGGTAATGATTTCAAATGTACAATACTAGCTTATAGATAAGAATTGTTTTACCTGTCACAATAAGATACTTTGTGGATTTCCATACGTGATTGGAAGAAAGATGATAAAGATACTTTCTCACCTGATAACTAAGAGAATCAGGTGAGAAGGAAATAAATCTGGAGATGCTGCTTGACAAAATCTCACCAGGCATATGACTCATGTTAACGGTACAAGATAGAGCAAAGGTAAGTTCAAGGAATGATGACATTTGTTTATATGTAAGATATATGCAAGTGATAAAGTTCCATTGCAATCTTATTGTGCAATGTAAGAAGAAAAGGGAACTTATTCAAGATCTTGACTGTTATATATGAGATTACGAGATTTAGACCACAGCGTGTATGTGCCAACAAGGTATACATTGATTAATGGGAAAATATAAACAACACCTGAAGGTTTTAATCCGCTTGCGTCTTCAGTTCGCTGTTATGCATTGCTTGAAGTAGACATGTTTATTTGACGAACCATAAAAATGGTTAGTTAAAAAATTGAGCAAGACATCAATTTGAGATTTTTGGTGAAATTGAACAAAATGGTTGCCAAATCATTTTGTATGCTAACTGAAATTTATGGGGAAGAATTCATGTCACATGCATGTGTATTTGAGTGGCAGAAGAGAATTTATGAAGGTTGAAGGGATGTTGAAGATGATGAACGCTGTGGACGCCCATGCATGCCAAGAACCGATGAGAATGTTAAAAAACTCAAATAAATCATTTTGAATGGTCGATGATAGTTAATATAGATACATCTCATAGGTGATACATTACTTTAACAAAATTATATACTTTAATTGCAGAAATATATATATATAATTATCACAACACTCTGGATCAATACACGCTTTGTTATTACTATCATTTTATTAGTAGTTTTATTCCATCTTATCATTGTTGCTTTTCATTACAACATCCTGGGTCAATAAACTCTTCATTATTGCTATTGCTCATTACATGAAAGGTGTCAAGTGTGACTGAGCAAAGGTAAAGTCATTGTTAAGTCCAAAGGGAAAACCTTTCTTGTTTACTATGTCAAGAAATCTTTAAACTGACATTCTAAGACATCCAGATTGCAACTGCCTTTTGCTTCAAGAGTCATGTCTGATCTTGGTAAAAAGACATTTCTAAAGTTAAAAATGAAAAAATTAACCAATATTTTTGCTATTAATACTGACAGGCCCTAGTTTTCCTGTCAAGTCAATTAATAAAAATTCTTCATGATTCTCTGGACTTATCAAAACCTCTTAGATATGCTAACAATCAGAAGTAAAAAGAATATATACATATATCTGTATATATAAGTGAAAGTTGTCACACTGTGTATCTGTGTGTGTCTGTTTTTCTGTCAAGCTATAGAATCTACTAAACATGGACACAGCCCAACAAAATTTGGCATGTATACTCAATGGACATGGGGAAGGTTTTACAGTAAAATGTTTTGAGAAAAAAGCAATTGGGAGAGGAAAGGCAGTTTCTAGCCAAAAACTGGCAAACTGTTTTCTCTTCTCGTTTGACTTCCTTTGATCTAGCCGACACAGCCAAGCAATTGGGAGGGGAAAGGCAGTTTCTGGCCAAAAACTCCCAAAAATGGCCAAATGCAAATACTCTCAGCACACCCCAAAAAAAGGAAGTCAAAATGGCTCAAAATTTAAATATGGCCAAACCAAAAAGTTCATAGCCAAATGCTTTTTAAAAAGTCCAGATTTGTCAAATTTGGCCTTCAACTTTATTTTGTAAAGAAATAAGTTATATCTTTAATAAAAATAAGTTTCTTTCTAAGACTTTTTTTTCAGACTGCACGATATCAGTTGAGACTTTCAAAAAACTTAAGATTAGGATACTTGAATTACCTAATAAAATCGCTTTTGGCTCCTCATATCATATCCATGATCCATACATAAAAAAATTCTTTAAAAGGCGTCAAAAGTGAAAGGGAGATTTTTTCTTCCCTTTAAAGAGTCAGAAGTGAAAGGAGACTTTTACTCTCTTTTAAGGTGTCAAAAGTGAAAGGAGACTTTTTCCATCTTTAAGGGGTCAAAAGTGAAGAGAGACTTTTTCCTCCTTCAAAGGGTCAAAAGTGAAGAGAAACTTCATCTTCACTTTAAGGGGTCAATAGTAAAGAGAGATTTCTCTCGCTTTAAGGAGTCAGAAGTGAAGGGAGACTTTTTCCACCTTTAAGGGGTCAAATGTGTAAAGAAATTTTTCCCCCATCAAGGGGTCAAAAGTAAAAGGAAAATTATTTTCTCTTTAAGTGGTCAAAAGTGAAGGGAGACTTTATCCTCTCTTTAAGTGGTCAAAAGTGAAGGGAGATTTCCCTCCCTTTAAGGAGTCAGAAGTGAAGGGAGATTTTTACTGTCTTTTACGGTGTCAAAAATGAAAGGAGACTTTTTCCACCTTTAAGGGATCAAAAGTAAAGGGGGATTTCCCTCCCTTTAAGGGATCAGAAGTGAAGGCAAACCTTTTCCCACTTTAATGGGTCAAAAGTGAAGGAGAACTACAAGTCTGAAAGCTTTTGTTTTTTTTACTCCTTAAATATTTTACCCAGCATAGACATGTATCTCAGCTAGTATACATATATATATATGGGAATCAATTTTAATGGTTCATTACAGGCGGTATCGCTGGTTTCACATATATATTTTCATAATGAACCAGGTTCATTATGAAAATCTATGTGAAACCACCATTAAAATTCATTCCCACAAATATTCGCTCTACCTTTGTATTGAGCTGTCTTCAGATCATAACTAAGGTCTACAAGGATATTGATGCATAAGTGTATCATATATCCAAAATTACCTATATATATATGCGTGTGTGTGTGTAGAGAGAGAGAGAGAGAGAGAGAGAGAGAGAGAGAGATTGATAGATAAATAGAAAAAGGATGAAAGATATGAGAATTGGAATTTTATTGCTGCAAGATACTATCTTATAGTTCCTAGTTACCCACTTTGTAAGCAGTGAAATATCAAAAGGAGAAAAGAATAATAGAACATGTTAAAACAAATAATTCACGGTTTATTGTTGTGAGAAGACACCAGAGAAGAAATGAATAATAATCAGAAATCATAACAATCATACTCACAAACAAGTAGAATGATATGTAGGATGTTCTTTCCCATTTTTATCATTAAAATTTATGCATGACTTTACTTTATAAATTTTTATGACCGTATGAAAAATATTAATAGATTTTGTAAGGTCATTGAAAATGTAAATACTGTTACAAGAACTATTAATGCTCTAAAAAGTATTAAAAATAATGACAGTGCATAATTTCTATGACCATTATGTGAATGGAGGCTAAGAGATGTAGAAGACCAAAGGATACAGATACTCTTTGTTAGCTTCCTCAAACTAGTTGCAATCTGAGAAGGTTGGCATGGAAGATAATGTATAGTTAGAAGCAATAGTATCAAATGCAGAAATATGTCTTATGCAATTAAATCAGTTATCCTTTGCTTTCCAATGACCATTTGATCCAGAATAGAAAAAAATTATATTACATAAACTATGTATGTGAAGTATTTTTCAATTACTGTATTCCTGTTTTTTTAGCTAAGTATCATATTTCACAGGGTCGAGGACACTCTGGCCTCAAGGATGCACCCCAATTTTGACTTGCAAAATTTTGGGGGAAAAAATGAATAAACACAAAATTAAGCCTTTCTTGTTTTATGATCTTATAATTTTCCTTCAATTAATATCAAGTTCTATATTTAAAACTGTTAAAACCAATCATCACCATTGCCTGGTGTTGCTGACTGAACGCAACACATTTCATCACAGAATAACTGAACACAACCAAAACAGATGGTGAGTGTTTCATTGCGATAGTCTTGTTATTATAAGATTTACCAGTAAATCCTTTTAACATATCAAAGTTTTTCTTTTTAATAATGTTCCCTTAAAGTCAGGGTCATTTGAGGAGTGTGAAAATACTGTTAATATTGATAAATTGTTGGCTCGGCTAACATATACTGATATGGGAATGAATTTCTGTGATTACGTGTATTTCTTTTCATTTATAATACTTTCGTTTATTTACTATTTTATACTAAGTATAATTTATACACTTCATTCAGTGTTCAGATTACTGTCTAGCATAGATTACCTTCCTATGGGGTTAGGATAGGCCTATAAAAAAAGTGACCTACAGCCTGTAGAACGCAAGGGTAAGTTTTCAAGACTTACTTTCATCACAGGGGGTGGGGTTGGGGGAATATAGTATTTACACTGAAACATCACTATTTAAAAAAATTTCTACTTAATAATTTTCAAAGTCAGTTACATTTCATACATTCACACACAGTTTTGATGCACAACTTTTGACTTGACCTATACACACATACTTATCCAGCTGTACCTATGAATGAATGCTAAGTAAACATTGGTCACATAACAGTTTCTATTGGGTGATTAACCAGACCTGTATATTTATTCTTTCATTAATAATATTAGGATTTCTACTTGTTACAAGAATGATGGGTTTGTCTATTTTTTATCACAATGATTAACTCCATTACTAATACCTTTGCATTTATTTTTTCATTGATTTTGTTATGTTTACATGGTAGTTTGTTTATATATTTGTCTTTTGTCCCTGAAGCAAAAAACTATTCAGTAGGCACTTTTGATATATCATATAAAATGTTATAAGGGACAACATTGTTTGCAACTGTTGCCAAGTGAACATAGTTTAAACAAGCCTATCAGAATGAAGGACTATCACTTAAGGGGAGCTAGATAATTCAGACATGGCAGAATGTCTTTTAAGAAACCCTGCAGCTGTGTAGCTTTATCAGATGTTATCGTTGACTGAGAGCATCACTGACAGTATTTAAAATAAAAAGGCTTAAATATCTTTTAAAACAAAAGACTCTTGAAATAAACATAATTTCACTTTCTTCCCTCTCTTCCAGCTTTCTTCCCTTTCAACCTTCTTTCATTTGCTTTTATTCTTTTCCTATTATCTTTCTTTCTTCATTAAAAATGATTAAAATCAAGTACATACATAAATAT
>VCCN01000233.1:6860653-6871526 GCA_006491835.1 Architeuthis dux | reverse complement strand
GAAATTTCTTCCTTTGGAATTGGATCTCCCCCCACCACCTCCCTCGTGGAGGTTGGTTGCTCGGTTAGAGAATTATTTTTGACAGTATATAGGATGGACATTTGATTTTAAAAAACAAAAAAATATGCAAACATTACACTGCGTCCAATGCGCTGGTATATTATGACTAGGGGGCCATCTACTGAAGCTCGATATGGACAGTTATGGGGCTTGGATGAATTGCAGTGAGCGATAGTCCTCCAAATACCCTTGTAAATTTGTGACATTATAATTCCTCCTCTGTTATAAGAAATGTGAATATTTAGTAGTCTAATGAACTAAGAAAATCTCTTCTTTCCAATAATGTAACTTCAATAATGAAAAGCATCTTTTCCTAATTGTATTGTTTTTAAAAATCACTGGTGGTCCAAGTAACCACTGGTTGTGGTAACTTGGACCACTACAGACATTTCAATGATTTGCCCAAGATTGAACATTTATAAGGTTTTAAAAATACATTTTTGAACACCTACGAAATATATGTATATACCCTAATATAACCATATTAGCTCTAATGGAACAGCACTTTCAATTTTCATGTAGCTACTTGAAGCTCAGAACAAAACACATAATATTTATATAACACTTGAAAAACACAATAAATAGGTAATCAAATGATTTTATTTAGAAAAGATAAAATGCTGTTGGAAGTGATTTGTCAATATTTGACTTATTGACATACACACACACCTTAAGAATTCCAGAATTATGAATTCTCTGAAAAGAACAAAATGTTATTCTGTATAAATCAATGAGATGTTAATAAACTATTCAAAAACATATGCACCTCTGCGAGGCATAGCTGGGTTTGGCAAAAGTTGCACTATATCTAGAAAGTCACAGTTGTCTATGTCTTCCTTAGTGGGCCATTTATATTGATTACAATCTCGTGAATACTCAGGTCGCATAGAATAAATTTCTAAAACTGCATTCAAAATTACTTTAGTTATTTGGCCAATAAAATAGCGATCGACATCTTTTTTATTTTTTGAAGAGGTAGCAATGTTATATTTTACCACCACCCAGTCAGTTTGTGGTGTTTTTTTGATACTGGTAAGAAAAGAGTTCTAGTCCAAGTAACATGGTAGTCCAAGTTACCACAATTCTCTAAAATAATTGGCATAGCAATACATTTCTTGGAATTTTAGTCAAACACTACAGCAGAATTGTGTTTTATTAACAGATCTACAGAGTTCATGCATAACAATACATCTCATAATAGTATTGGGCAGTCGAGGAGGGATCCCATTTTGAATTCTTTTTAAACAGCCAACTTTCAGTTGTATTAGAAAATGCTTTAATAAGCTCATGCTACCTAAAATCTAAGCTCCAGACATCATAAAAGCATATTTCAACCAGGTGCTTAAATTTAAATATTTAGCAGTTGTTACAGAAATGCAATAGAGAAAATACGTTGCTAGTTTTCTTCAATGCTTATTGGCCCAAGTTGCTTGGGCAGTTCAAGTAACCCCATTTTACGGTACTGTTTATTATTTTAATTTAACAGTTAAACTTTATTGTTTGTGGTTACTTAACATTTTTTAGTATATTAAAAAGATTTGGAAAAGATTTTCAAAGAATTGCTTTAGATCATTTTAATCATTTTGTTAGCACCTTCATCTAATCAGAAGATTGAAAATGATTTAAAAAGTGACAGTAATTATTATTGCTTTAAATTTGCACAGGTATACCACCGATTCTCCGGCACCCTTGGTTCCAGAACCGTGCTGGGTCATCCATTTTGCCAGACCAACAGAGGTTACATATTAATAATTCAATAATACACCTCTTACCCACTAATTATGCACATCTCATATCGTCAAAGCATTAGGATTGTTAGAAACTTAAATTAAACAAATATTAAATATGAATTAAATTATTAAATGCAATATAAATGATACAGTTTATTAATATAAATGAATGGATAGAGGTATATTAATTAAGCAAATACAAACAGGTCTGGTTAGTCACTTAATAGAAACCGTCTGTTGGCAGCATGTCGTGTTAGGGGTGATCAATTAAAAAATTAGAAAAAGGGGTGATCAATGAATAAGTTACTTCTTTCACCTTTTGTTGGGCTCATTGAAAAGTCTGAATTTTCAAAAATCAAGCATGAATGCTGCTGGACACAAACTAAGGGACCAAATTAGCATAAATTTACATTGTAAATTGATGCCCACCCCTCCACTAAAAACCTGGGATGGGAAAGAAGTTTTTCCAGACATAATAAGTTTAGATTTTCAGCCCTCTAGCTCCATTGGTGTGGCCTGTACGTGTGATACATACATAGACAGACAGACAGTCAGGCGTGCTTAAAAACTGAAGAAACCTATGTTGACTGTGTTGGTTGTCAGTTTCTAATATCATATACAGTTGATGAGCCAATGGCATATGTCTCACACAACATCTGTATCGTAAGGCTGCGGTTCGGTTTTCTGAACACTATCTTTTCTTGTATCATGGACTTGTGTTTGCGCTTTACACCACCACTGAAACCAGCACTTTGCCTGGAAGCCATTACTAGGGGTAAATTTAAGCAAATTACGCTAGGCATTTTATAAAATTGATGGAGCAGTACCAACCACTGCAGTATAAACAATTAAGAGATGGCTCCACACACAATGCCACCTTATGGCTACTCAGTGTACTATTGTGACAGCTGGAAGAAATTCAAGTGTCCGCTCATAATTTTGTTTGGATTGAAAGAAGTGCCGGACCATCAGTTGCCAGAACATTAGTGGTGTACCTTTTTCTTATTCTTATTTTCTATTCATACTAATATGCTTAAAAATACATTCAACATAAATATGCTTTTAAAACATTTTAAAGGAGTCTGATACACTGTTTTGGTATTGTAAGAAGAATAACTGCCCTGCATATGCAGTTCCAAATTATGATTAATCTTATATTCTTATCTTGTGTTTCAGTCATTATGCTATTTAGTGGGGTGGCATAGCTCATGACAATTGTTCATTTTGTGATGAAAGCAGATGTGTTGATAAATGTTGTGATTTGGCAGATGTATTGATAGATATATTGGGAACAAAACTGGATATTGGGCCATCACAAACTCGCGCCCTGGTAGCCGTGGTTGCCATTTTCCAAAATGGCCACCAGCAGTTGGTTAAACTTACCTATCCCATTGGAACCACCTGCAATACTCTAGATCCTAGTAACCCTGAAAGCCAAATAAAGTATTCACTCACAAGTTTAAGGGTTAGATTTGATTTTCTGCCAGCTGTATGGCTCTCATAGTTCAAGTGGTAGAGCAGCTGGTACGGAAAACCAGTTCTTTTAGGCAAAAGGGATGCGAGTTTGACTCTTGTGCGCAGCACATGTTGCTTGCACTAGATGTGCCCACTAAGTAAGTCACAGCAGCTGCTTTATACATGCTGCAGTATCGGGCCTACAATAACCATGACACAAATACAGAAGATGAGCCTCTGGGGTTTGACAAATAGTGCTCAAATAGGGAAGAGAGCTGCCCTCAATTCCAGGACTGGGCAACAGTCATGGCATTGGAGCTGTGTTCATTAGTCTATGTGCGATCCATGCAGCAGTCCTCCTTCAGCATGTAAATCGATGCTCTGACAGAGCTCATCCCCTGGTTCTTTGCTCTGGGACATACAAACTATGCCCGCTGGATCCCAGTTCCTCTCCATGACATGACTGAACTACCACCAAGACATCCAGATGTTGCCAGAGAATTAATGCTGGCAATTTCACCATTCAGAAGACCAAACTGGTCTTCTTGGCAATCCAAGCAGCAGAATAATGCTTGCATCAAGAGTGACAGACAACCCTAATGCCCTCTGGTGATGGATGGTAGCTGGCCCTGAGGTTGCAGTGCTGATTGAGGACTTTGAAGATGCACACCAGTTCATAGGAAGACGAGATGAGGTGCTCCATCATGACCAGACAGCAAGTGTGCAGAAAGCTACCTGGCAACCCACCAAATAGCTGCATGCCTCGAACCAAAGATGTCATGTGTGCTTCCAATATTCCATGCTTTGACACTGTATCTAGCTAGGACATGGAAAGAAGACATCATGGTCAACATGGAAGCCACTACCACAACTGACAGGTGCTGATGCTGGCAAATAGACCAAAGGAGATCTCAGAGGATGCAATGAACATTATTGAGAGGTTTGTCATACTCCTTTTTGATAGAACCAGCACCTGCACCACGGTGGACCATGCAAGAAGGAAGCTCTTTCCATGGAAAAACTTGGTGCAGCAAATCCTGCCTACCCAAGCTGCTTTGGTAGAGCATATTAAGAGAGCAGTCTACCAGGGTGGTCACATCTGGGGGAGGACACTGGTGCTGCAATCACCAAATGGCTGGAGGTGGATAAAGACAGAAGGAATGTATGAGCCCCACTGGACAACGTTGCAAGCATAAAAACATATTTTTCACTTTAACTTGTATGTAAACAGGTCTGGTTAGTCAAACAGTAATGTGACCAATGTCTTTTGGCAGCATGCTGTGTTGGGGTGATCAATGAATAAGTTACTTCTCTCATGTTTTGGGGGGCAGGGATCACTAAAAAAGTCTGAAAGCTGCCGGACACAAACTATGGTACCAATTTAGCATAAACTTACATTGCAACTAAAACCCTATTTGGAGGGGAATTTCAACAAACAACACAGTGTAAATTTTGAAATTTTCAGTTGTCTAGCTCCATTGGTGCGGCTTGTACGCGCAATACTTAACCAGCCAGCCAGACCAACTAGAAAACTAAGTTGACAGTTTTGGTTGACAGTTTCTAATATTTATGGTGCTGAAAACAGCAGCTTGGGGGTGGCCAAAATGTTCTATGCCAGTAATCGCTGGCATGGTTATCAGAATTCCAATCTGCAATGGCCCTATATCCAGATTTCTTCTAAATATGTTAAGCTCTATATCTACAAAATTTGGCACTTTCATCACAATTTGAATAATAGGTTAGCTATGCCGCCCCACTAATTGTTATTTTATCCTTACTCAGACATTATTTATGATAATCATAATTCCAATTAAAAAAAGCCCAATAGACTCATTATTATTATTATTGTAAATAATGAGTCTATAATAATTTTTCATCATTAGGCTTTCATCATTAGGCAACAGGCTTATTGATGTACCTATATAGATATATGTGTATATATATATGAAATTGAAAGAATGGATAATTTTATATCTGACAGAATTATTAACTATTAGTCCAGATTATTTGCTATAGACCAGTTTTTCGCCCACGCATCCTTTTCACTATATTTCAGAATATCATTCCAAGATTGTCTGACTTAAACGATGTATTGTAGAATTGTAGTTTGTATAAAATCAACATTCTCACAGTTTGAATCTGCCAATCTATAGTCCTTATTCCCTGCTGAAACTCTAAAATTCACCTGGGGAGATTCCTACCTGGTTGAGAACTTCTGCTATAGACTTCATGGGAAACATTTTTAGGAGCAGCCTAATGGTTGCACTCAATGTACCACAGAATGATAAAAGATTAAATGATACAGTAATTTGTACAAGGTCTTATGAACAAGACTACATTTTACTCAACAATGCCATTACAACAAAAACAAAGCCATTAGCAAACTTCTATTAGCTTTAGGGAGAGAAATTCATTGGATGAAGCCAACTTTAGTAACCAGTCAAAAATTAGCTCACCAGCATTTGCTTGCAAGACTAAACATTTGTTGGACTACACCAAATTTGGTACATTCCCAGATATGTGAAACAGCCAATGAGGCATTAAATCATTAGCAATGGCTTGTGAGATTAGTAATCAGTCAAGAATTAACTCACTAGCAATTGCTTGCAAGACTAAACATTTGTTAGATTACACCAAATTTGCTACAAGGCCAGATGTGTGAAACAGCCAATGAGGCATGAAATCATTAATAATGGCTTGTAAGATCAGTATGCTAACCATTGGTAGGTGTTCTTGAGGATCCAATATCTAGTTGTTTTTTTTACTAAGCCAATTTTGGCACACAAGACTATATTTGAGCAGCACTCAGTAATGACCAAACTCACTGACCATAGCTTGTGAAACTGGCATACTAACCATTACTCTACAGTGGGTATCTTGTTAAAGGAACAGAAAGAGACTTGTAAAATCATATTGTGGTACCTAAGACGGACAAGATATGAGATGGGAACTAATAAAGGAATGTGATCAGACTGTACATGTGTATCTAATAACTATTACTATTAATCATAATCACTAACACTAACCTTTTCTGTTATAAACTGTCACTAATATTTATTAATCCTTCATAGTCTTTATACACCTATCATTTGTAATTAACATGAAGCCATTTTTAGCCATTAATCCTCAAATCATGACACTGATCCTGGTTATAATCAAATTATTGCCACAGTTTAGGGTTTAATTAGTCCTAACATTAATGATCATTATTATCAATAAGCTGAATTTGCAAGCTTTACAACAAACTTTAAACAATTTGGACATTAATTACAAAGTAATTATTAACTAATAGAAATTAATTATTGGAGGTGTGGGGTGGTGTAATTGTTACCCACTTGGAAAACGAAAATGGCTAACTGAATTTGAGCTTTGTCCGATGCTGCTTACGCTCACTTTGCATTAATGTCCTTAGAATAGGCATGAATCCACTTCTCCCTCTAGCTATGAGTAAATAGCAGTGCAGTTGGAGCCCTTTAATCCTGTAATATAATCCAACTAAGAGAAGGCTACTCAGATAGAAACAAGAAAAAGAACAGACTCTGTTCAAAACCTGCTACGTTGTTTACACCATTTTTGATAGCATTTGTTTCTGTAATAAAACTATTTGTTTCCAATTGATTAAAAAAAAAAGAAATAATAATGTAAAACTGTTCAGACATTAAAAAAAGACTTTCTGAAAATGGACACTGGTTTTCTCAAGCCTTGCATACATTTTCCTTTGTATACCAGAAGTGTTTATCTATTTGTGTTCCCCAAAAGTTAATAACTCTACACTTACAATATGAGATATTAAAAAAGGTTTTAGTTTCTTAAATTACGAAAGCTGTTTATTTCAAAAGCTTTTTGGCTTTCATAGAGCAGTCAACTTTTTGGCTTTCATAGAGCAGTCAACTTTTGTCGCAGTTAAAAACAAACCAGAAGTGGAGCCTCTAAGGCAGACTGAGGACAAACTATCTTCCTGCAGACAAAAAAGTTGTGGCGTCTTATTGTACCACTGGAAAAATTACCTTGGAGATCATCCATGTGCAACAACCCTCCCACTTTAAAAAAAACATTCATGTATAGGTTGTTATGCAAAATCCCCGCACAGCCACAGATCATCATCAGAATGATGGTCAACCAACAATTATTAACTTAAAAATGACCAACATAATCTGTATCCTGCATTGACTCATGTAAAATAGGCCAACAAATTTAACTCTTAGCTTCCTGTATGGTATAATTATGCATTCATTCTTATATATCTTTCATGTAGACAAGCCACAAAAATTACAATATTCTACGTTTAACAATCTACTTAATATAATGAGCAGTGTGATTTTTTTCTGTTTCTCTGTCTGTAACAATGGACACTTGATATAACTATGCATTTCATTCTCATATATTTATCATGTAGACAAACCACAGAAATTACAGTATTCCAAGTTTAACAATCTACTTAATATAATGAGTGGTATGATTTTCTCTGTCTGTAACAATGGACTCTTCAACTTAAAGGTAACAATTTAGCTGATAAAAATATCTCTTAGTAGTAGTAAAGTAAAGCTTCCCTCTCTTAAGAGACAACTCCCAATGGAGTATACACCTGGTTTCTGTTGCATGTGTCAGCTTAGTGATCCTTGCAAGTTTCAAGTCTGGTCCAGACCAGGACTTTATTCTTACAAGTTTTTATGACCATCCCCTTGGCAGGATGCAAGTCTACCGAAGGGATACCTCCACCCTAATCACACGGCTTAGACTGTACTCAATTAGCAGCTGAGTGCACAGGGAAATTTGTCCTAATGAAGAGTTTTCCACACTCTTCACTCATACCAGGAATCGAACCCAGGACCTTCTGCATGTGAAGCAGACGTGCTACTAAAAATATCTCCTATCAACCATTTAAAACAATGGATTCTTCCACTGATATGATTCAAGTAGATCATTTTTTTAAAAATCATCTCAGAAATTCAAATATATCAGTGAATTCTTTCACAGGGATTAACTAGTTACAATATAAGAATTGCTCAGTTTTACACATCAACCTACTTTTTATCTACTTCAAAATCCTCATGGGTCTCACAGTGTTAGAGATTCCTTACAGAGAATTAAATCTGATTTTTTCAGTACTAATATAGATTTCCCTTGTCAAAAGTGAAGAAAAAAGCCCTACTTAGTTCAAGACATCCACCTAATGAACATAACTGTCAGAATTTGTCAAATTGCTCTTAAGTCATCTTGTAGATATACACAAAGGACCAATTACATGTATCTTTACACTTTACAAAAGTTTGCTTTATGCCTCTCTGCTTTTATGAAAAACCTCAAGCCACCATAGTTTTGAACTGTGTCTGTGAGCATCTGTGCTTTATCCCTATTTACTTTGTGCATCCATTAGCAAGATGTGTCCTAACGTATTAGAACAGCCTAAGAGAGCTTGTAAGGATGTTACGGTTAGCATAAAACAAGCAGGTATAGAAGAATGTTATTATTTTAGTCTTGGAATGCTCAAAAGTTTTCCCATATAAATTAATGGTAATTGCTTATTTGCTCTTACCAAAGGTTCATAGGAACACTCTACTTTTGTATAGCGGGGGAAACTTATATAAGAAAGAGCTTTTGCCAAGCAAATTACTTAATGACTTGCTTATTTAAAGTTAAAATACATTAATTCTTCATATAACAGTTGTGTATGGTTGTGTTCAAAGTTTCAGTGGGCAGAAACCTTACACAGTTTTAAATCACCTGTTAACTTCTAACTGCACCAAAACAAGGTTAATGAAACTATTTTTCAAATCTCAAGAGGATGGCACTGGCCATAAAAAATATTTTAAATCTATTCTGAATCAAAACTCTAAAATATACTAGTATGCACACACTAATGTTAGCAAGGCAAACCATGATATGAACTAGGAAAACTGCCTTAAAATTCTTGTAAAACTGCATCAATGTTTCAAATAAAAGTTATCTATTACTAAAAAAATAAATTAAAGAGATTTATAGAACAGCCCTCTCCTTTCTTTTCTAAAATAAAATGTTATGCCTTAATAAATTTGGTATTATTTTAGCTGCCATAATTTAAATTAAATTAATTTTAAAACAATTTAAGGCATTGCAATCAGAAAAAATTCCAAGTAGTAATTTATTAATTTCTTTTAATACAATTCAGGGTGAAACATACCATCAAGAAATGTGCAACAGTATATGGACAAAACATTGCCAACATCCCAGTTGTATCATGTAATTCAGGACTATAATCATTGGAGTATGAGATGCGAAAATAAAGCAATGCTACTAGTTCGGTAGGAGGAACCGCAATTCTTTTTAGGGGACACACAACTTGTACCAAACAAATTTAAGCTAGAGATAAGTCAATGAATATGGTTATTTTGATCACTACATTTTGACCAGTGGGCTCTCCGGCCTTCTTCAGGTGTACGTCACATTTCGGTAATTTAATTTTGAAAAAGTTTTTCTTCAATTTCTATCTCTTTGTTGGTCAAGCATCAAAAAGATCTCCAAATCAAATCACTTTTAGACAAACTCATATACCAAATTTGTCCAATATTGTGCAAACACACAGGAGGAACCAGTTGCAATATATTTAATTTTTTGCTTGATTAAGGTGCAGGAATGGCATGCTCTAGGGTTCCTGGCACCCTGAACTTTGAGCCCCTTTAAAGCCTGACATAGCTTATTGTTGGTCATGAGAATTTCCTTTGCCAATTGTTTCTCTTAGTTTCACCACAACAGTATTTAACTGTCAGATATTCCTGAAAAATCTGACTTCACATCAGAGAATTTTCTAATTTTGACTGTTTTTATTCTGTTTAATGTATCCATTTTCCCATTTGAATTTGGAAAGTCCTATTGTCTCAGAGACATGACAGACACCCCTAGCCCTGGGCGACCTCTCGTGTTGCTGGTACCTAGGACTGGTCTTCTTAAGGAGTGAAAAACTAAATTTCCTTGCATACACATTCCAATAAATAATCGTTACTTCAAATTTGTAGTATAATAGAGATTTAAGGCATACTACTTCATCACACCATTAAACAAGAAAAAGAACAGACTGTTTAAAACTTGCAACGTTATTTACACAATTTTTCATAGAATTTGGAAACATTTGTTTCTGCAATAAAACCATTTGTTTCCAACTGATTAAAAAAAAGAATAATTTAAAGCTGTTAAGAGATTTAAAAAGAGACTCTCTGAAAATGGACACTGACTGGTTTTCTCGAACTTTGCTAAATTTTCGCTTGTATCCATTTGTGTTCCCCATAAGTTATAACGCTACGTTTATGATATGAGATATTAAAAAAATGTTTTGGCTTCTTAAATTACAAACGCTTTTTCTTACGTCACATTTTTTTTATTTCGAAAATTGATTTAAAAACAGAATTATATGACATGGTGTGACTTAAAAGGAAAAAGTCCTCTTTCTTCGGCCACTCTCTCTATCTTTCCTTTCTTATGAACACTATTAACCTATTCAAATTTGATCTGAACGAAAAACTTTTTGGCATTCATAGAACTGTCGACTTCCGTCACAGTTGAAAATAATAGTACAGGAATCTACCGTAAGATCGCACACTGGCGGTTATTTCAGGTGTCAAGTTTTTGTAGATGAAAATTTGAAAGCATCTATG
>VCCN01000233.1:6847469-6860333 GCA_006491835.1 Architeuthis dux | reverse complement strand
TTCGAATAATGGCCCTGGGCTATTATTTGGTCCATTTTTTCCGCCCCTGGGCGATCTTACGGTAGATCCCGGTAATACACTTTGATCCTAAGCAAAAGCCATGGAAAATGACTTTTTGCTGCCTCTAAAAACATATACACACAACGTCTTATCTTTTTCTCGTGTATTCCATTTGTTTACTCTTTACAGACGTAAATGGTAATTTTAGAAGATATTTTTACTAAAAAAACAAAAGGTAGCAAGTAGTACAGCTTTTTAAAAGTTTGTTTTAAATGTCAAAATAAGTAACTACAAACATTAACATAAAAAAGTTCTCATTAAATAAATATTTCAAATAAAAATGCAACCCGTTTAAAATTATTTTGAAACTATGGCCAAAAACATGCATCTACAAAGAAAGGTTTTAATTCCTGAGCAAAAAAAACATGCATCTACAAAGAAAGGTTTTAATTCCTGAGCAATCTCCATTTCTGAAATTTGTTTTAAAAACAATTACGAGACAATAAATAATGTCATTAATGATTTCCAGTCCATATTTCCCTTCCACTGTGCATATTTATTCGCCTCCCTGCAACGGCAAATTCGACACACGGTTAGGGTTCAAATGTTGGCCGTGTACACAGTAGAGACAAAGATTATCCAGTTCCCTCGACACTTGTCTTTTGTCACGTTTTGGGCAGCAGGGATTAACCCTGAACCTACCCGTCTTCTTACTGGTGCAATAATGGAGGAGTTACTGTCTGTGGGTGCTAGTCTCCTGGTGGAACTATAATACATTACTTTGAGGGGCACATGGAAATATACTGACCTCTGACAGAGGCTCTGTGTACCGGGCAAATCGTGAAAACAATTTTTTTTAGAAGGTGTCTCTTTTAGTCTTTTACTGTGTACAATAATTAATTAATTGCAATTTTTAATTTCACAATAAAAAATATTTAAACAAAATTCATTAAAGTGTAATTTTTGTAGCACAGTTAGTTAAAATGAAAATGTGTCAAGAACTTTACTCTTACAGTCAAATTTTTAAAAATAGTAAAAATACTTTTTTCCCCCCAAAATAGTAAAAATACTTTTTTCCCAAAAAATGAATTTCTTCCCATATCTCAAAATACCTTAAAATAGTAGTGTGTGTTTGTTTGTTTTAATTTTTTTGGGACACGCTTTGTGTTTATCACAAATAACACAGGAATGATTATGCTTTATTAATATTATTATCCACAAAGGTGTGTTAAAGTGGATAATCCCGCCACTAATTCGATATTGATAGGAATGAATGGGCACATGTATTTATTTACATTTAAAAAAAAAAAAAAAAAAAAAGATTTACAGACCACTGTGACCAGGTAAATGGTAAATTTGGATAGGATTTCTTTATTTAATAAATATGAAAATTAGTGAATGCAGCATCAGCATTATAGTCAAAGGATGACTAAAAACTGATGATAGGAACATAGTGGAGTACATGTAGGTTGCATAAGAGGTTAACTGAACTGTAGTGTTTAGGAGATTCAGTGCGTGACCAGCCCTCCGCCACTTTTTTGGCCTTGTGTCGGATTTTTTAAAAGTAATTAAATAATAATACGTATGATATAGCTTTCTTTTTCTTAACTTGAAAACATCTATTTTCAGGCACAAGAAACACATGGAAAGAAGCCTCACCTCAAATAGTAGGCAGGCAGATAGGTAAATTCCGTTGACAATTTTGTTTTAGAAATTTTTTCTTTAGGTAGCATCAGTTTTTTTAAGTTTCTTTCTCCTGCATAAGACATGGGAGACGTACACCGGATATGACCTTTCATCAATTTGACCCACCCTCAGTAGTAATTTAAAAGATGACAACACAATATAAAACTGAACAAATCTAGATATCTTTAATTAGTAATTCGCTAAAAAGATGTGCAAACTCTTTTGGGAATGACTCAATAACCTGCAACGAGCAGTATCTTTATTGAATACCTTCTGAAAATGTATGAACTATTTTCTTGTGGAAAATCATGGTTGCCTTCCCCCTCTCTATGTGAATGTTTTCCTCAACTCTACCCCTCCTTAATAAGACTAGGCCGGTTCTCCTTTTCACTCTTCCACTCTCTTTGTCTATTATTCTCTATTTCCTCCCTATGTGAATATTTTTCTCAGCTCTACCCCTCCTTAATAAGACTAGGCTAAGTTCTGCTTTTTACTTTTCCCCTCTCTCTGATTCTCTCTTTCCTTACCCTTCAACTGTGCTCCGCCGGAAGTGTGAGTAATTCCGCTCCCGTGCTTTACTGTGTTGGCTTGAGGTGGATACTCTGCAATCCCGGCTCCGATTTTGTTAAAGGTTTGTAAATTTTTTTACAAACTGCAATTAATATATATCAACATATTTTTTTGATCAAATGGTCGCTTTTGCTGCTATACTGAGTGTTAACCGGACTCGATTTTTTCTATATTGTTTTGTGTCTCCAAAAAGCTGCATTATTTCATCAGGCGTGTGCAAGTACACTTTTTTTGTGAACAGAATCCCCCCTTTAAAAAGAGATGTCTGCTGCTGACCAATACCACTTCTTCATGCTATGCTTTCGCCTTCGTAATTATTCTTATAGTTTTAAGGTTTTTATTATTTTTCACCAGATCTTGAAGCCTTTTTCAAGTAAAGACATAATTTATGCGAAAAGTTTATATTCTTTTCAATTTAAAAAAAAAAAAAAAAAAAAGAATTCATAAATTAAGCACCTCTTTAATTAGTTGTGACCCCTTCCCAGCCCCGTACTTTAAAACTATTTCTTTGTTACGAACTATCTATCTCTTTTTGAAGAAAAAATCCGCAAGTTATCAACACTAAAAACTAAAAAGATATTTGCGTTTGAACTTTGTTCAAAGTCTCGAATTCAAATATTTCGTATTAACCAACCCATCTTGGCTGTAAATGTACATACGTACATGACATTCACGGTGACAAGTACTTGCATTGCTTTTCTTTCCTTTTCTTTTTTTGGCAATCTCTCCTGAAAATCCATTCTATTTCTTTTTTTTTTTTTTTTTTTTTTTTTTTTTTTTTTTTTTTTTTCTTTATTTTGGCTTTAAATCTTTTAAAGTTAAAATCAAATCATTAATATAAGTCTGTATTTTTTTATTTTGTATTAATATGGTTTGTATTTAATTTATATTTTTATTGAAAAAGAAATCAAGTTCTCAGTTCTGGTTTCTTTGTGTTTTAGAGACAATAATTGAATAAATAAATGATCAATACTCAGCAGACTGTTCAGACTGCTAGTGAGTCTGTATCCTTAAGACCCAGTCAAAAGAATAGAAAATGTTCAATACTATTATATGTGAGATGGTATATTTAATACTACTAAGATTATATCCGTGGTTGGTTGTAATAAATATAAGCTCCATGATGGCCCATCCCTTTTACATTGACTAGAGACTGGCTCATCAACATAATACAGCAGGCCGACTGCTCTGCTAGGATCCAAAAACGGGGATTCTAAGACAAAAACCCTGTTTTTGTCTGCTCGGCAAAAGAGAGTGCTGTTAAAGGTGATTGTAACCATTAAAGGCTTAGGCTTAAAATATTGGCTTTTTTTTTTTTAATGCCATTAATTTTCCCCTTTTTAACCAACTGGAAAAGTACATTATTAATGTGGCTAAATTCTAAAAAAAAGTGAATTTTAAATTATGGCTCTGTTTTGTTGCATTTTAGTTTTTGAACTTTGAAGCAAAAGCAAAAGTTTTGATCCTTATCACTGAGTTTACAAGATATTTCTTAATTATAATTCACTCAGTAATAAAGTATACCTTTTAATAAAGATATGCTTTTTTCTTTTCTTTTTTTTTTTTTTTAAATTAAAGTCCACATTTTAGCACTCGCACATGTCATCGAGATAAAAGCATTCGTAATTTTTCTAGTACGTAAATAAAATCCTAACTTGGTATTTCTTTACCCGTCTTAGAATGTTCTTTTACAGCTTTATTGCATTGAGGAAGCATTTCTATTCTAGTTAGTTCTAAGTACAAAGTTTTAATTTTCAACCTCTCGCACTTGTTTATGCTTTGCTGTTTTAAAAACCGGCTAACAATTTTTCAATCTTTTATTACTTTTGTTTAAAGTTTTACTTGTCTTTAAAACGAAGTTCAACCGGATCTGGTTATAATTGACGATTTGTCCTGTCCTGTAGTGTAAGTTTGTCATATCTAGTAGGCTACGCAGCGGGCACTGACTGACTAGTAGTACTTATGACTGGTCAGGTCCACACTCTATTAAACCATACAACCAAACCATTATTCCTGGTTAACTAGACTCCAATAAGAGTATATTGGATACTGTTCTAGTCCACAAATACAATTCCAAGATGTTAATTTTCAAATGAAGTCGTTTCCTTTGTTCAACTTGAGTGAACAAAAAAAATGTGCATTTTCTAACCCCTTTTTATTTTTTTTATACTCCTGTAATAATCTGAGGAAGACCCAAGGCCCCACCCTCTTTTTTTTCTTCTTGCATATCTAAATAACTTAATTGTGTTTCTTAAATCTCTCATTATTGGCTTTAAATTTTTTGATATGGAAAATAAAATGATTTTTCTTCACATGTGTATTCAATTCAGTCACGCCAGTCTCATGTGAAGCTTTCCTTTCATTAACTAAATTGTACACCACCAGTCAGTACACAAGCCAATTGTTCGTCTTTTTAAAAAATTCTTTTCTGTGAAGAGCATTTATATTTTCCATTACCAATATTTATTGATAAATGTCGTTTTACGTCCGTAAAATAGTTCTCGTAGAAGAACATTTTTTTTTTTTTTTTTTTTTTTTTTTTCCCATTCAATTTTAGCTGCTAACCTAATCATTAGACCTTTTTGAACCATCCGGCAATTTTTTAGAAAAAGAAAAGAAGCTTTTACGAAGGGGGGGGTCTATTTACAATGTAATTATAATGCTAAATTGGGCACCTACTTTCCGCCGTTTTTACGAAGTACGTCTTACACGAATTACCTTCCCTTTGGTCCGATTTTATTTTGTATGAATTCTCAAACTACTTATTTTTTAATCGTCCGGCTTCCGCCATTTCTAACATGGGGGTCTGCGCGGTTCTGAAATGTCCACACTCCCGTCCGTACTTCCGTAAAAATGGCGGAATATAAGTGCCTTTGTGCCTAATATTATAGTTCCATTAACCCCCCCACACCCCACTCGTAAGACCTTTTTAAAAAATTTATTTTCTAAAAACTAACAAATTTCGGGATGGTTCGAAGCTCTAATGGATTGAAAATTGGAAGAATTCTTTTTTTCTAGGAAAACTCTTCTCTATTGTGAAATTTCTCTTCAAACTGTATTCCTCTTATTAGTCATATTTGTAAATACAGGAAATTAATGTAACTAAGAATAAAACACATTAAATTATAGAGACCTTGGACAGTATGGAAAATTTGGAAACTAATTAACCGCACTAATCAAGGTATACCTGTACTTATTTTTTGTACTTAAATTTTTCACCTCTTTAAACATTTCATTTCCAGATAGTCTATTCGTTTATTCAAGTGTTTTAGTTGAAGCTTTTGCTTTCACTTGGGTTTAAAACTTCAGAAATTATCTTTCTCCTGCAATAATAGTAATACTCTAGGATTTGTGAGATATTGGATTATTGTAGATCACAATTACTTAAGTTAATCTAATTAATCACAAAGTATAATCATTTTCCTTCTAGTCTTGCTTAATGTTACTCTTGAATAGTTCTCGCATACTATAGTCTTTCATTTTTAGAAAGATGGTTTGCTTGGATAATTTTAATCTAATTCATTTTTTTTCTTTTTTTCCCCTGTAAGAACAGATAAAGGACAGTCTTGTAAAAAAAAAAGAATTGGCAGTGGTTCATATCAATGTTACAATCATGTTTTGAATTTGTAATTTTTTTCTATTAATCTTTTTTTTTTTCATTTACTGTCTGAAATTTCTCTTATACTACATTATACTAGCTAGTTTCAATTAATATGGTCACTGAACGTCTTTATCACATGGTCTATTCTTATTCAACATTTCTATGCAACATGTTATCTGATTTTGTTGGACTGTCTTTTCCATCTGAATATTGATTTTGACAAAATGTGTATTCCCATTATTAAATAGAAAAAGAACTGATACTTGGGTACTACAGGATTTGATATCTTAGAGCGATTTCTATTCTGTATTATGGTTGGATTGAGGACTTGTCACATTTAAAGTGCATAGCCTTTTACAACCAGATAATTTTCCTGATGTCAGTCTGATACAGACAAGGATTTGTTATGGACATTTTACTTCCTAAATTGGCAAAGCATTTTCTGCAAATTGTTTCACAAGTGCACAAGGAGAAAGGTGTGGCTTTTATAAATTTGTGTAAGTTTTGGAATTGGGCCAGTTGATATCCAAGAAGTAATGTTCTGCATTTTTGTAAGTTGGGCTAGGAAGGTAGATTTTAGGCTTTGATAGATTTTAAGTGCATTCCTAAAGTACTTATTCATTTTCACTCAGGACAACATATCTCTATTTTTAAATGTCTATACATTTTGCAAGAATACTGAAATGAATTTACTCTTCAAGACTTTGGTTTTAATGTGATATTTTGGAGAGAAACTTTCTCTTATTTGCAAACAGTTAAGGCTCATATAATGTCACTTTTGAATTGGTTATCTCATACTTTAGCTTTTCATTCTCGAAATGGATGATAGAAAAATGGTTTCTTGCTATAAAATTATCACTTAAAAAAATGTTTGCACAAATGAAAATGACTTTAAATAATTTGTACTGATGGTCAATGTGCCAAGAACAATTTATATGGAGCAATTTTTAGATTGAAGAGTTGAATCAACTCTTCAATCTAAAAATTGCTCCATATAAATTGTTCTTGCAAGATCAACTAATTAGTAAAGTCTAAAAAGGGAAAGATACTTTAGGGCATATTTTGAAGCAACATTTTAAATCTATTTTCATTAACTGAAGTTTTTTCTTGGCATTGTTTTTAAAAAATACTGTTCTAATGACCTTTTTATTTAAGAAAAGAACTTTGTCAGTCTGCTGCCTCAACTCTTGAGCACAATTTGAATTTTATCATTGATTTTAATCATGTTATAATCTGCTTTAGTTTTTCTGTTGAAGAGTTTATCTAATTCCTCTCAGAATCTTTGAGACATGTTATACAATGATTCTTTCAGACTTTCATCCTCATCTTGGTTGTTTTTATTGACAACCATAATGAAGATGAAAATCTGAAAGAATCATTAGTCATTGTTTATATTCTAAAGGAATAAATGTACTAATGAATATAAACTAATCTTGCTGTGAAGGTAAAATTAATTATTTACAACTTTTAAAATGCAGATTTCAAGATTAAACTGACTAGGGTTTTAAGATAGAAATAACAGCTACTTGATTGTCAGCTATGATCAATCCTAATATGAATGGTGCACAAGCAAAGAAAAGGTTGGAGTTGTTGATAAATTGTTTAATTGGTTAATTATCAGAGGTACTACACTGACTTATTTAGGAAATTTTTTTCTGAATTATTCAAGTAAATTCTTCTGTAAGTCTGTGCAAAAGCACTGCATTAAATTTATTTTTGAATCCGATGCTCCAATATTGCTGAAATTCCTGTTGTACCATGTTATGGTTGGGTAATTTTGGACCGGACATTGGAGTATGAGATGCGAAAATAATGCAATATTACTATCTCTGTATGAGGGACCGCACTACTTGTACCCAATGCAAAAGTATAAGATTTTTAAATTTATTGAATCGTTTGAGCTGGTTGCTCAAATTTGATAGTATGTCTCTAAATGTGATGACGCAATACTTAAAATACTGTATTAAGCACTCTGAAATTTACTATTGAATCTCTGATTATGCTTTTCAACCATAGCAAATTTATAAGGAAGTGGTACTATACTATGGTAGACTGCAGCTCAAAAAATGTCCACATGCTAAAAATAGCCTAGAAAGGGGTTGATTTCTGCTAGATTGTGAAATTATAATAAAAAGGCAGCTTTGTTAGCTGTTCAGATTCCCAGTTTTGGTGCTAGTGAATAATGCCTCGGATTGCAAAGAACTTAAAGATTATAGTTTGAAAGAATTAATGCTTGTTTATATATAATTATAAACAACTCAAAGAAATGGATGGATGGTCTCCAACAGTGTACATTCATTCTTCTACAATTTATTTGGACTGATATACTCATCTCATTATTTTTCTTTTTTTTTTTAAAATCACATTTTGGCCAATATGTTTTTAGCCTTCTTTAGTTATGTTACATCTGGTAGTCTTTAAGTGTCACCTAAATTGGAAAATAATTTACAGCTCATGATTCTGAGTTATGAAATTTTGTGCTCACAAAGATTTTAGAAGACAGTTGAACATGTCAAAGATGAAGTATATCTTGTAATCTTTGGAGAAGAGGTGTTGCAATGATGTAGATGCCTCTTAGAATGGTGTAGCAGTGTATTTTTATACATTTTATAAGTTTATTTAATCTTGCTGCTGATGTATAAAATATCAAAGACTTTCTTTTTATTGAAATTAAAGGATATTAAGGAATATGAATTAACTAATAACCATATAGAAGGTAATCTTAATCATGAAAGTATTATATACTAACATTCCAAAGGAAATTATGAATCACTGCTACCTAATATATGCTTCTAAAATAACGGATCAATTTGGCATAGTCCCTACTCATTGAGGTGAGTGTGTGCAAAAATTTAAGTTTCTACCATGAACGGCTAGGGCTGAGTGAAGTCTGGATACATATAAATGTCAGAACCCAGTTTCTTGTGGATAGCAGTGATTAATAATAGTGTATCTTTATTCATATCTCTGCCCTCAATTACTGTCATGATGACCCAGCATTTATTTGCATATCCAGTAGCTTGGCATCAAATTGTTCCTTAAATCTATATTGGAATCCTTTGAAAAATACTGCTTTCTTTCGCCTTCAAAATATTTTTACAAGATTTCTATCAGTTGTCTGAAACTCGCGTTACCCATACTATCTTGATAACTTAAGCTTTGAGTATACATACAAGGTCTGTCTGTAATGTATCTAGCCGTTTGATATTAATGAAAAAATGGCCAATGTCGCCTTAGTCCCTTCAAAGTACTCTTTTGGACCTTGAGCTATTATTCCAGCAACTTCTCCACTTTTCAAATCAGTCTGCAAAGTCCTCTTTTGGGATCACCATCAACTATCTCGTCCCCAGTCTGAAATCTCTTTTAGAAAAGCCAGAAGTTGCTGGGAGCCAAATCTGAACTGTATGGGGTACTGACAGACCTGAGTGATGCAGTATTTTGCCAGAAAAGCCTCATGTGGTGACAAATGAGCGTGAGACGATTGAGTGAATCTATACTTTCTGCCAGTTGTTTTGGTTTATGTACTAGAAGTATTAGCGAAGTGATTTTCTCTTCCCTTTTTTTTTTTTTTACACATCAAAAGATTTATTAAGATGAAGATAGTCAAAAATTGATAAAAAAATGATTTACAATACTTCATCTAATAAATAACTTTACTACTTCTTGTACATAAACCAAACCACAACTGGCAGAAAATATAGATTTTATTGTCCGATTCATGCTCATTTATCGGCCAACCGAGACTCTACACAAGACATGAAGAATGACTCGTTGTGTGAATGTGACTTTCAGACTGATAACCGAGTAACCCCACAGGAGTCTTTTCATGCATGCGCAGTAAGGTACCCTTCGATCGGTTGCCATGTTACATCAAGGCCATGCCGCAGTTCTCAAGATATTCAAAATGGATGGATACTTTCCGGACAAACCTTGTTAAATAGATTGTATTTTAAGCTCCCTCTGTATTCAAAAATTTATAATTCATGAAAATAAAAGATAATAAAATTAAAGAAAAATGATCACTTCGGATATTCTTTAGTGTACCTTGGAGATGAAAATTCCAGCAAAAATTAGTGTCCTCATGCCTGATAAGAGTAGAAATAGCCCAAATTGACAAAGCCTTCAAGGTGAAATTGAAATTAAAATGCTCTCTCTTAATGGTGAAAGTAAAAACTGAAATTAATTAAAAGGAATCATAATTGAAGTTATGTCAAAGAAAAAAATATTCATTTTGCTTTTATGAAAGATCAATAGATGGTTTCTCACATAGTTTATTCAAAAATTGCTCAAACTCTAAACACTGTTTTTTGAAACAAAAGCCAGTAGTACATTGGCTTTTGTTTCAAAAACCAGTGTTTAGAGTTTGAGCAATTTTTTTTAAATGTCACATGTCTAAAGAAATCGGCAGTTATTATTTACTTACTGTAAAATGGGATTACTTGGGCCACTTTTTAAATTTGTAATGTAATTTCCCCTCTGTTATAAGAAATGTGAATATTTAGAAAGAACTAAGACAATCCCTTCTTCCAACAATGTAACTTCAATAATTAAAAGCATCTTTTCATAGTTGTAATTGTTTTCTTTTTTTAAACATCAGTGGTCCAAGTAACCACTGGTTGTGGTAACTTGGACCACTACAGACATTTCAATGATTTACCAAAGACTGAACATCTATAAGGTTTTAAAAATACATTTTTGAACACCTATGAAATATATACCCTAATGTAAACATATTAGCTCTAATGGAACGGCACTTTCAATTTTCATGTAGCTACTTGAAGCTCAGAACAAAACACATAATATTTATATAACTGGGTAATCAAGTGATTTGTTAATATTTGACTTATTGACTCACACACACCTTAAGAATTCCAAAATGACTAATTCAATTGTCTCTGAAAAGAACACTGTTACTCTGCATAAATCAATAAGTTAATAAACTATTCAAAAACATATGCACCTCTGCAGGGCATAGTTTGGTTTGGCAAAAGTTGCACTATATCTACAAAGTCACAGTTGTCTGTCTTCCTTAGTGGCCCATTTATATTGATTACAATCTCATGAATACTCGGGTTGCATAGAAATTTCTAAAACTGCATTCAAAATTACTTTAGTTATTTGGCCAACAAAATAGTGATCAACATCTTTTTTAATTTTTGAAGAGGTAGCAATGTTATATTTTACCAAGTCAGTTTGTTTGTGGTTGTTTTTTTTGTTTTTTTATACTGGTAAGAAGAGTTGCGGTCCAAGTTATCACAATTCTCACAAAAAAAACAAAACAATTGGCATAGCAATACCTTTCTTGGAATTTTGGTCAAACACTACCATAGATTTGTTTTATTAACAGATCTACAGAGTTCATGCATAATACATCTGGCAGTTGAATCTTTTTAAAAACTGCTAATTTTCAGAGTTGTATTAGAAAATGTTTTAATAAGCTCCATACATCATAAAAGCATATTTCAACCCTGTGCTAGAATTTAAATATTTAGCAATTGTTACAGCAATGCTTATTGGCCCAAGTTGCCTGGGAAACTTGGGTTTAGAAGAGAGGAAGAGGGTGTGCGCTGCCTCTGTAATGGCTCGCTGCAAAACAAAAGCTGAACAGTGTTTTGCTTTTCACCTTTTTACAAAAAAGCGAACATTAGAAAAGCAGGGACTTTTATTTGAATCCTAGATGATTCTTTTTTTCTTTTTTCAAGATGGACTGCCTTAAAGGGCTCTAACTGTCTTTAGCTGGGGGGGGGGGGGGCTTTAGTGTGAAGTGAACATAAGCAGCTTCAGCTGAGACTTGTTACAAAACCTTTTATTGCTTTCTTTCATGCATACTTATACAATGTGCCTCCCATCTATGTTTAAAAAATGTCCTAGTGAAAATTCTTTAGAAATTGTTGCCAAATAAGCTTCTATGAAAGTTGAATAGATCAGAAGACAATGGAACTGTTGATGACTGCAAATAGATGGGGGGGGGGACTCTCAGCAGCATGAAAAGCAAAATCCTATGTATTCTTTTAATGGCTAATAATTTTGGAGAAATGTTAAAGTACAGTTTGGGGAATAATTTTGGTTCCCAAAAGACCTGAAAGCACTTCTTCCTGATGGAGAATGGGGTCAATAAATGAACAGTGAGCAGGTGCCAAACTGACTTTTCTAATTAAGTTAAGTAGAAAAATATCTATTTTTCCATTATTAATTTATTACATCCACAACTATTGCTAGTTTATTTCCAGAGAGAAATAACTGAAAGTTTTGCTTGGTATAAGTTTTTTTGTTGTGTATTAGACTGGACCACATGGTTTATGATTCAATCTTCTGTGCTGGATTTGTGAGGCTCATTAATAACTTGAAAAATTAGCTAGGGATGTCAACTTTGCATTAGGTGAACTATTACACAAGAGTAGTAGATACTACACAACTCTGACCTGTTGGGCCACCATCTGAGAGAAGACTAGTGCAATCTAATGACTACAATGAACATTAAGTTTAAAGGCCAAGATTTCTTATGCATTTGCAAATAAGAGAGACTACTCTATAATTAGTGTTTAATAGTGATCTTCCTTGAGAAATCAGTTCATTATAGGGGTGGTGAACACAGACCCCACACTATTATTGTTGCAAATCACCCATATTTCTTTTATGCATTCTTCAAGTTAGCACACTTAATTCAATGTATATAGCTACAAAGCACCATTTTGGCTAATTTGAGGTCACAAACAGAATGAGAATATTGTATTATATAGACTATTATTTAAATTTTATTAGTTGCTCAGACCAATTACAGGGAGCAAATAGTGTTGATCGGAAAATAAAGAATTCCTAGCTAGTTCCTGCAGCACTAAATGGTGCTTTTGGCCCTAATAAGAGATGAAAACTGTTCTTTTAGGTGAGGCTTAATTCTATACCAATTCTGGCTGCAATGCACAATTTTGGCTACTTAGAGGTCATGTACAGATAATACATGGAAATCAGATCATTATTATCGGGGAACTCGTGAACACGGATTCTCC
>VCCN01000233.1:6820632-6847456 GCA_006491835.1 Architeuthis dux | reverse complement strand
CGGCCAATATTATTTTATTTTCAAAATCTTATATGCGAAAAAAAAGCTCCAGGGTCCAATTAGTAACCATATAAATTTTAGTGGCCAAAGCTGTAGCTGTTCTTGAGTCATGCTAACACAGACGACAGACACAGATATTTGGTGAATTAAAGTAATAGTAAATTTGTAGGTAAGTGTGAACATACCCAGACACAAAATAAGGGACCAATTAAGCAAAATACGTGCATTGTAAATCAAACTCTACTAAAAACTTCAAGTGTTGGAATTTTCAAAAACAAACTTGCTAAAAACCTTCTCCAGGGTCCCATCAGTAAACACAAGATTTCTGAGTTATGAGATAACAAACAGATAGACAGTAAATTTTAGGTAAGCCGGACACAAAATAAGGGACCAATTTAGCAGGAACTTACATTGTAAATTGAGCCCCCCCTCTCCCCAATCTTATTTTTAGGGGGTATTTTTCAAAATCTAACTTGCTAAAAACTGGTTCTGGGGTCCCATTAGTAACTACTATTGGTCGTTCTCGAGTTATGCGATGACATATGTAGATGTAGGACTGTGCCAATTTTGACCTGGATACAATGTACATACTAGGGGGTAGTAGATATTCTGATAAAATGTTCAGTCTTCAGCCATCTTGTGACATAGTAACACTTCTACCAGTGCACTGTCTGTGTCTGAGCTTTAGACGATGATGCATGCTGCAATATGGTCCAGTGCAAGCAGGTGTCATGCCACGGGGGTGCACATATGCTCCTTTTGTTCAATTGGGAGGGGTTGGATTGTGGGTCTTCGAGAGGCTGGATGATCATTTCGGAGAATTGCTGCACATGTTGGACGTAGTGCTTCGATGTTGGCAAAATCCATAGACCATGTGGTACAGACACTTGCCAAGATCGACGCAATGTAAGGGCAGCAGTGGCAGACCTCACAGCATCCACGGCACAGAGCAAAACAAATGTGGCCCCAGGCATGTCAACACAGACCGTTGGGAATCATTTACTTGCAGCAGGACTACAAGCACACATACCTCTAGCCAGACTTCCACTTATGCCACAGCATCATGGGGGGGGGGGTCAAATGGCGCTCTGTAGTGTTTGCCCTGACACACAGGCCAAACCCTGGGCATTATGGCTTGGGGTGCTATATGGTACAACTCTTGTTTGCCTTTGGTTTTTGTGGCGGGAATGTGTACCAGTACCAGGTACATACCAGAACATTCAACCCATTCTGCTGCCATTCCTGCAACAGGAAGGTGATGTGCTATTCCAGCAGGATAATGCCCATGCTACTCAACATGCTCTGCAAGATATTTGATAACTTCCCTGGCTGGCACAATTACCAGACCCATGGGACAATACCTGACTCATTCAGTTAGCCCACCTAAAACTCTTGCTGAATTGTGTCAACAGGCGTGGAATAATGTATCACAGGATGGTATTCGCCATCTGTATGATTGTGTGCAAGAGTACAGCCCAAGAAGGATATACAGTGTATTAATATGGGGTCATTTGCGTACTGTTGATACACCCCTTATTTTGGAACCTGTGCCTGTATCGATCTGTATGTGATCATTTACTGTAATCCAGCTATATTACCTATACGTTTAATAACTACACGAGTAAATTGAAACACGTATTCAGGGTGTTGCAATTTTATTTTCCATCAGTGTATTAACATTTTGTGTCTTTTGGTTTCTGCTACTCAACAAACTCAAACAGACATGGCAAGGATAAAGAAACACCCAACTCCTATGTTATAAGGGTTGCCTCATTTGAAAGTAAAAAACTTCAGTTTACCACATGACAATTCAGATATTACACCCAAGGAAGGCTGAAGAATGGATCGGCTGACACAAACAAGGAGTTCAATTGGCGAAGAACTATTTGAATATATATAGATATTTCAATATTTAAGAAGTTCCTTAGTTTTAAAAGGAGTTAGATAATTAATAATTGAGTATCTACATAAAATTAGTGAAAAATAAATATATTCTTAAATTATCTCTTTTCTGTTATATTTTAAACATGGGGATTGTTTGTTTGCTACACTTAAATATCTTATCTTCCATTTAAAACGATTTTTTTTTTGTCATTGAATGTGAATGCATGTACATTTTAGGCTTTCAAATAAGTACATAAGTGTTCTGAATTATTGCACTATCTTTTATCTTAATTTTATCAACAAATGAAAGTGTATGTCTCCATGTTTAATTGCATGTTATAACAACTTGTCTGAAATCAAATCGTTGTTCCAGTAGTTTCAGACCAAACAATGTAACAACCTCCCAATGACTGCTAGGTTTAATGATATTGATGAATATTGTTACAGCTAGTTCCAACCTGAAATCCCTACTGATAGTGTTAGAATGTTAAATGTGTAATAATTTTATAAGGGTTTCAGAGATAGTACAAAAATATAGCAAACCAAATTTGTCTAAGGAAAGAATCTCAATGCTTTTCATTTTTTAAGCCTGATGTCAAGTCATTTCTTATTTATATAGAACATATATTATAATTATTTGCTTATTCCTCTTATTTTCTTATAAAGAACTGTAGTAGGGCTGCAAGGATAGATTTTTTTTCACTATACGATACAAGATTTATTTAAACTAACCCAATGAGGGCTAATTAATTCGCTGATTGATTGGAAAAATAGAAACAGCAATATACATTGAATTACTGCATTGTTTAGTTTTTGTTTAATGTTTAGAACAAATTAGCGTAATAAAAAAATATATAGAAAAGGGATGTTGGATTGAAAGCACAAAAATACTTTTTATTTTTCCGGGAGAAAGTATCTTAGTAACTTCGAAAATTTGTTTAAAAAAAACAAAAAAAACTTTTCTATTTATTATGCTAAGATGACAGTTACTGCTTGACTGTAAACTTTAAACTCTAATAATCACTATAAAAGCCAAAACCTAGTTTTACAAAGAATAGTTTGATTGAAAGCACAAAAAATACTTTTTATTTTTCCGGGAGAAAATATCATAGTAACTTCGAAAAATTGGCAGTCTCAAGGCAAAATGTGTCCCTTTTCAATTCGACCATTTTCAGGGTGCCTGATGTAAATTTGATCCTGCGAGAGAAAGTGATGATAGAAGAACTTTTTATACAGGTGTCTATGAGCCAAAATATCTATTAAGATACAATGCCTAGAATATCAAATTTTGCTTTTCTACATGCATGAAATCTATCCTAAAATCTTTAACTTCTAGTGAGCTTGTTTTTTGAAAAATAGGCCCAAATCCCTTGGTCTGCTATAGAACTATTTTAAAGAATAATGCTTCTTAAAAATACATACAATTCTCAAATAGTCATCCACCTTTCATTGACATAAAGACCTATACGGTCTGAGTTTCCATTTGTTAAAAACCTGGTTTGAAGCTATACTGAATATCTTTATTGAACAAAAAGATAAAAACTGTCAGACTTTAAATATTCTGAAACTACAGCTTTCTCCTTCTCTAAACATGTTATCATTAACTAATTTTATTCTAAAAATTACAAAGTCAGTAAAAAGGAGTTATGTCTCAAGATATACAGGACCCTATTTAAAATATCGGGAGATCTGGGGAGAGTAATTAAGACATTTCATTACCCTAGTTTAATTATCCTACTAAATTTAGACCTTAAAATATTTTAAAAATCTACAATGGCAGGGTTCCCACTCATCCTGGAAAAATAGTTGGCCAATTTTACAGTACTGGAAAACTCATGGAAAATGAGAGAATAAGTAAAATGTCCTGGAAAATTTAGATAATGAGGCATTGGTCAATGAAGTACAGTGCCAAAAATCACATTGACTGAGATTTTCAGGAAGTTTTGATGCATAGGAATATAAATTTTATATAGGAAAAAAATGTTTTATTTGTACGGTATGATTATTTTATATAGGCATTAATTTCTTTTGTATTATGTTCATTATCAAGTCCAACTATAAATTTGCCTTGAGATTGCCATAAACATTTGTATAAGAATAAAAAGATTATAATTATTTAGACTTTGGTAAATATATTTATATTGCCAAAAAAATATCTTTTATCATCTCCGACTACTACAATGCAAAGAATTTAGGTCCTGAGATGCTGACAAATTCAAAATTTTACGGGGATTTGCCCCTGGAACCGGGTGTGGGGGGGGGGGTCTACAGCGCCTTCTCAAACATTTTCTCCTTGTTACTGCCCTGTTTATGCATTATTTCACATTGGGAATTTATTAATTTTGTTTTGGGTTTATTTGAATTAATGTATTATACTCATTATTTTACATAGGGGGTTACTTGTTATATTGCTCATTATATTCATTATTAAGTCCAACTATAAACATGCCTTGAGTTTTGGGGGTTTTTTTCCATAAGATAACATTTTTTTTTTTTTTTTAAACTTGCTGTTTCACAGTAATTGTTTTTGTGCATCGTCTTAAATAGTAATTAAGTTATGTTTTTATTATTAAGTCCAAATATGAACTTGATTTGAAAAGTAAATGGTGCCCGCCACACTATTGGTAGTCATGAAAGTGCACTTTGACACAAAAAGGTTGGATGCCAGAGCTAGATCATCACTGGAAATATCCTGGAAAATGACCTCTAGAAAAGAGTGGGAAGTGGGTTAACAAGGTGGAATAAAAGTTTTTTGAAATTGTATGAAATAATTTATAATCGTATTGTCAGTGTTTACAGAATTTGAGTTAGTGTTTATTAAATTTGATTACATACCTGCAATCCTTTTTGTTAGAGAATGTTAATATTGAGCAGTCATCAATTGTTAGGATAGCAAAAGTCTTAAAATAGTTATCTAATGATAGAAAAATTTCTCTCATGGCTTAGAGAACAAAGACTTTGGAAAGTTTCCCACGTTTATTTTTACTATTACTTTTAAATGAATTTTTTTTTTTTTTTTTTTTTTTTTAAATTTAAAAAAAATTGACAATGGCCTCTTGTGTTGGCCTTTATAAGTAAGAACTCTGTGGAATGAGGTATCTACTATTGGCTTCATAATTATTCCATCAGATATCAAAGATGTGAATAGATAGAAACTAAGCAGTATGGGCACGTCTCACGATCAGCGGGGCTTGCCAGGACAATCCTGCAAGGAGATAAGGAGAAACTGTCAGAGAAAGGGATTGGAGGACAACATCCCAGAATGGACAGGCATGAAGATGAGCAATGCCCTAAGAGTCTCAGAACAGAGGGAGCTGGTTGATAAGTCATCTGTGGTGCCTTCACTACCACTAAGGAACCTTAAACATTAAAACATTGAAACTTTAGGAAATAATCTTCTAGATTTCCTAACATCAGTTAAACAGTTCATTATAATAAAAAATTTTGCCCCAAAAGAAGTTCCTAACAAAGTACTGTTACAGCAATATTATCTTTATTCAAAAATATATTTATTTCTATAAAAAGTGACTAAAGAATTAATATGAAAGAAAATACTCGTAAAAAATTAATACAGTATACTGTTGTATAAGTATCATTTTGATAATACAGGTTCTCAACTAGGGAGGGGGGGTATTTTGACCAGAGATTCAAACTGTTGGAATATTGATCTTTCTTCAAACTACAATTCTGGAATACACCTAATGAGTCAGTAATCTTGGACGTTGGGAATGACATTCTGAAATATGGTGAAGGGTGCCTGGGCCAAAATGGTTGAGAACCACTGATAAAACAACTCCTTTGATATTTATGTGCAGTCTTGTTGAGAGATTTTTGCATTCATATATTATTTTAATCAATATGGAGGGCTAGTATTTAAGATGACAAATGGTTGAGCAGTTTAACCAGAGATTTTTTTTTTTACACATTTATTATTGTAGTTTTTTAGTACAAATCCTACAATTAAATGTTCTTGTTTCAAATCCTTGAAGGAAGTTTAACAATTTCAAGACTAATCTATTAGGATTCTTAATGCCTGAATTAAAAAAAATGTCCCAGTAGATTTCTAAGATCTACAGGACATGTGTATCCCAGCAGTCATCAAAGAAACCTCAGGATATTTCCCTGGAGTCTAGAAAGGGTTAATAAGTGTTAGTGTATTAGAGGAAAACAGTTGAAGATATTAGTGATGATCTCCATTTTCAATTTACAACTTTTGTTTACTTTTTAAAAAAACAAACCTTTATATTGATGTAGGTCACTCGCAAGGCTAGAGACTAATTTTTTTTTTTTTTTTTTTTTTTTTTTTTAAATCACTTCCATGAAGATATTTCTTCATCCTGAACACATTTTTACTGCCCTGGGAATTTCGAACACTGGTCACTAGTAAAATAGGTGTCTGATAGTCAAGAAGTGTGAGTTTGATAGTAAACCAGGCATAGAGCATATCTTAGCATTCATTCATATACTGTAAAATCTTTTTAATTTTATTGATAGGTAAGTTGTGAGATAAAAAAAAACTACATTCTGAATACACTTTTTATAATCATGGATATTATCAAAATCAGTCTGTCCCAAACACTTTAAATAAAGTGATCATGGTTCCCTCTACATATCTTTCACTTAATGTTATCTGCCGGTTATTGTTATCTAATCAACCCTGTCCCAAAGTGATCACAATAAGTGGCTTCCTTTGTATCAGGAAAAGTGGCTTAAATTGTATAATCTAAGAATTTTTGAAGGAGGAAAAAAATTTTATACATGGTATTGGGAGGGGGGGGCAATCTTGAAATTTATTTAAGATTTTTCATTTTGAAAATTATCAGTTGTACTTCATTCAGAATTTATGTGGAAGATTCTATTTTAACTGTTTTGTATTTAAATCCCTGATTTGTGTCTTTTGTTATAGTTGATTGTATCCAAAGCCATTATTTGTATAGTTTTGAATGAATTTATGAAAATAAAAACCTACATGTAACTTCATATTTTCCCTTGGTTTTTAACTAAAAATAAACTGTGAAATTTATATAAGAAACACTAAGTAGTTCACTATTATTTTTGATACAGGTCAATGTTTTTTGGTTTTTTTGGGGTTTTTTTTATCACTTAATTTTTTTTCTAGATGGCAGAAACCGAAGAAGAAAAACAACCCATCCTTGTCGAGGGAGAAGAGGAGGAAGAACCCGCCCTCAACTACAAACCTCCTGCTGAAAAGTCCATTGATGAAATCCTTAAGACAGATGAGGATGATGCAAGTTTGGCCAACTATAAAAAGAAGTTGCTAGGAGATGCTGCCGATGCAGCTAATGTCATTGTCTGTAAGTGAAGAAAAAATTACTGAGTTTTAATCAGTCTATTTTTTTTACTCTCTATATCATTTGGAAATATACCTTTTTTGATAGCATCCAACAGTTTTTCTTATATTTAATTTAATTTTTGTTTTGAATACACTTAGTAATTTTTATGATTCAACTAATTTTTAAAAATTTTTTTTTTTTTTTTTATTTACAACTTTGTTATTCGAGATAAAACATAGCATTATGATGGGTATTTAAAAATTTTACTTAGTTCACTGCACTTGGAAATATAAAAGAAATTTGGTTATGTAGATTCTTATCTGAATAATGTTAACTATAAACTTTATTTAATGTGTTTTTCAGATACTATGGGTTCAGTGTTTTTGATAAATTAAGTCTGTTACACCATTATAAAACTGGAGAGTTGAGGGCTTTCCCATGCCCCACTTTTATGAGTTATCTTTGATTTTTACAAACAGTAAACTGACGACTTTTGATTAGGACTAAAGCTTAGCTTACTACTGCAGAAAGCCAAATGGAGGGGATTGGTGCAATCACAAACCTATGGCGGGGAAATATGTGCCTGTATATAAGACGGACATTTATATTTAAAAAAAAAAACAGACTATTCAAATATTACACTGCGTTCAATTTGCTGGTATGGACAGTTATGGGGGTTGAATGAGTTGCAGTGAGCAGTAGTCCTCCAAATACCCTTGTAAACTATTAGTCTAAGAGTCTGGAATATATGGTAACTATTTCAGTCATGAGCCAGGCTATACTTTGGATAAGGAGTTTTTGTTTGAATCGGTTTTCTTTTTGCATAAATTTGCAGTAGAGATGGGCCTTACCAGAGGTGATACCATAGTCAATGAGGATTTTCCGAGGATTGGTAGCGCTTCTTTGAAGTTCTGAAAATCATTGCCCGAGATTCGTCCCGTGACCCTAGTGGAATGAGATCAGGATTCGCCCTGTGACAATGTCGAGCCTGCCCTAATGTTCTCATGACAATAGTTGCAGGGACTGTGGAGATTTTTAGAAGTGCCTGCACATATGTGTGCAGGACCGCCCACATTAATAACGACCTTGTGTCAAATCTGTCCTTGTGGGGAGGCAAATAAACAGAACCAGATGGATACCTAGGGTTGATTCTCAAACTTGTCTACCAAGTTTGAAGCTCAGTATTTTCCTTTTTAATCTGAGGTGAGTTGACCAACCACAGCTGTAGATTTTATGGATTCATATTTATTGCTCTATTAAGTTATTATCCCAAGACGTTTAAATACTTAGATACTGAAAATAAAATATAGGTAAATCTTCGGCATGTAGGAAAATAAGTTCATAAGATCTTTATCTTGATTTGTCTGGCATTTTTAATCTTATCTCATCTCTATTAAGCTGCTCAGTGCTAATGTGCATCAAAGGGAAGTGATTAGACAAGGAGAGAAGACATCCAACAGATGTTGGATTTAATAGAAAAAAATCTTGTTTATGCAAATGATATTATTAAATCCTATGGCAATAGAATGGAATTATTTTATTAAAAAGTAAAGAATTACTTGCATACATGACCAGTTTTTATAACCTAGTCATGAGTTCAAATTTGCTTGATTCCAACAAAACTTTATTTTAAAAAAAGACCATGGTATTGTGTGTAGTCACATGCTCATGTTAACAAAGAAAGGAAAGACTAGAAAGATGCTGGAAGAAAGACAGCAGATGGTGTGTTATGCAGGATCCAGTTGATCAGGCAGCCATACTTATAATGCTGTCCACTATGCAAAATGCTGTATGCTTAACAGGGGGAGAAGACTCGGAAAACTCTGTCATCCTGAAATTCTCTCATGTACTTGTACATTCAAGCAGCGGTACAAGTGTAATGCAGCCCTGCTAACATATTATATAGTAATTTAATTATATACTAATTTACCCATGCTGTCAAAAAATGACTGTAATATTTAAGTAATTTTGCAACTGCATTGTACTTATAAAATATCAAACATTATGTTGCTCTGCACTTTCTTGTTTATGTCCAATACTTTCTGAATATTGAACTAAACTAAAGGTAATATTAATAGAACAATTATGGAGTTTTATTTGTCAAGTTTAGCAAAACATAAAATTCTGTTTCTACCTCATCAGAAGAGTCCACTACATAAACCTGGGTGAAATATATAAAAATAGAAAGATATTACAAACTTTTTCTTTTTTTTTTAAAGGGATGCAAATATTACACTGCATCCATTTCGCTGATATTATTAGTGGGGGGCATAGCGGGACATTATGGAGCTTGGATGAGTTGCAGTGAGCCGTAGTCAAATACCCTTGTAAACCATTCGTCTGATTTATTGTTTGTAGTTTATCTTCTGAAAATAAAAAAAATTGCTTTTCCAATCATTTATTAGCTCTGTTTGACATCCCCTATGAGGATTTTAGTAAAAAAAAAAATTCTGCCTTTTCTAATGATCTGTGTTAATGTAAGTGGACTTACGGCCCTTGGACTGACCTGCCAGGGTGTGCAGGCAGACATTACGATGGCGCCAGGACGATGGATAAGTGAGTCTCGTGGAGACCTTTACAATCGGTAGAAATAGCGTAGTTGGAAGAGAAAAAACTGGAACGGGAGATTTTAATCTGACCGATTTTTGTTTTTGTGTTGGACGAAGATTTGGGTTAGTTGTGTTGTGTACTTCGTGTGAACCTACATTTGTCGTTTTTTACACTACGACCCCGATAAAAAAAAAAAAAGTTTTAAGGAGAAAAAGCATTTAAGAGCTAACATATATACATTTTGCTTCATGGCGAATTAAAGGGGGGAAATAAAAGAATGTGTGCTCTGAATTGAATGCTTGGATCCATTTCACTTTCTTTTTTTTTTTTTTTTTTTTTTTTTTTTTTTTTTTTTAAACAAAAAAACGTGTTTCCATGGATTCAGCTGATGTAAATATATCCGCACCTGTATTAGAAAAAGGAGACAACTACGAAAAGTGGAAGAAAACGTTGGAACTCTGGCAAAGTTTCACCACCTTAGAGAAAGCAGAACAAGGACTGACAGTGTTTCTGGCACTCAGCGAAGATGCTTGGAGTGCATCTTGCAGTTGGAGATGGAGAAAGTTAAGTGATCAGGGACTCCAGAATGTCATTGAAGCCCTGGATAAATTTTATCTGGAAGATGCCTCAGCTACCAAGAAGAAAGGGAAGAAAACCGAGCTATGGATATTGAAAATGAAACAAAAGACTTAAAGAGTTAGAAAGGATATGGAGCATGATAAATTAGAACTTCAAAATAACTTGACTGAGAAGGCCGGGCAATTAATTGAAAATTTAAATTGGCATATAGAAACAAAGAAAAAAGACGATAAGGAAATCACTGATCAGAAAAATAGATGCTTCAAATTAGAAAAGGAACTTTATCAACTTCGGAAAGCGAATTCTTCATTGAATAACAAATACTCTGCCCTTAGTGAAAAATACCAAACTTGTGGAAAGGATTACAAAAGCTATAAAACAACATTTGTAGGGGACATTTTACAATGGAGGGCACAGGTTTCAAAAGCTGTAAAATGGTTAAGTGAAGAGCTTATAAAAACAAAAATAAGCAGGATCACAACAGAGGATAAACTCGATGAATGTGATTCTGAAAAGAAACAGAAGTTGAAAGAAGCTGCTGTTACTGAGTGTGCGGTTGATGATGAAAAATCTCCTTGTGCTGTAAAGGTTGTCTGAGGACACTCGGGAAGGTTATTGAAGAAATCTGTAAGGAACATAAACTTGAGATTCCTCAAAAGGTTATTAAAGATGACAATAGGCAAGATGATTCGTTTAAACTTGAAAAGGCCATCCCATGTAGTGATGTTATTACAGAAGTGGATGGTTTTGAGGAACTCGTACAGGTGCCAGTGCTGAAATTCAGAAGTTTAGTTGGAGATAAGACAATTCGCTTGTACAGAGTATTGCAATTTTCTTGAAAAAAAAATACACAGGGAAACAGAAAATTTTGTGATTTAAAATGTCACTGTCGCAGATATGTCAAATTTGAATTAAAAAGTCGGATTGTTAGTAGCCCGAAAAATATTGGGCAGGTAGACCACTCTGGCCGCTGTTACAAATGCCACTGTGTAGGTAGGTCATTTAGCTTATGATTGCTTCTCTATACAAGTCTGTTGCTACAAGTGCAATGAAGTTGGCCACATGGCAAGAGTCGAGAATAGAGCTTCAACTGGAAGAGTCCTTGGGCATATTCTGCAAGATTGCCCTTCCACGAACACCAGGATTTGGTACCAGAATGGGAAACCCAGCCACATTACTAAGGCGAGTCCTGAATCGAGAAAATGGACTATTACAGTGAGTGGTCATGACAGGCAGAAATTGTTGAAACAACAAATTAGTAAAAAATCTTAAAACTGGTCTTTCAAAATGAAATGGTGCTGAAACAATGGCAGCAGTTTTGACACTCTTTGCAATATTATGAGCCTTGTATCATTTTAATCTTTCTATGTCTATTACAAAGCAGAAAAAAAACGGCATTATTACAAGTTTGGCATTTAGTCTGGACATTGCACAGAAAAAGCTGATATATATTTATACTGTAGTGATAATGAAAGAAATCATTTTATTTAGTTCTTTGCTATTTTTTTAAAAAAACATAGAACAGGTTTATTGCCAGTTTTTAATGAAATTATAAACTGGAATTTCAACCCTTCAAAGTAAACCTTTCTGCATTCATTCTCCAAAAAAATGTTAATTTGTCTCAAACCCAGGAAACAAGTGGGGTTTTTTGGGGGTTTTTTTTTTTTTAAAGTATTTATTTTTTAATGAAAAAAATCAATAGAGAAATACTTAAGTTCTCACACTTGCACCCACAAAATGTTTACTGCGTGAACATTATACATCACCCTATTTGGTCTGTAATACTTGCATTAATTCTTGAACACTGACAATCCCCCCATTTTTTTTTTTCTGATCTTAAATGACAAGACATGGTAAAATTAATTTGAGTTCAAAGGTCAGTGTTTAATCATCAATTCTTTTCCCTACTGCCAAAAATATTTAGTTGGTTAGTGCAGAAAATGATTAAAGCTGAGTAGGAGAGTGGTGGAGTAGTGTTAAAGTGAGTGGGCAGTGAGAAAGCCAAAACTTGCCTACGTATACTTGGCTTAAATTCAGTTGGCTCTAGAATACAACTTTTTTTTTTTTTTTTTTTTTTTTTTTTTTCCCTTACTACTAGAATTTGTTGTCACTATATATGTATGAGAGTAGATCAATATGTCCATAGCCTGACCCATACTTATTAGCTGAATTTTCACTGTATAATGTTTGATTAATATTCGTCACTGAATTAAGTGTATTGACATGGAAAGGGGTTATGTTGAAAAATACTTTGTGTAAAATAAGTTTTTTTTTTGGGGGGGGGGGGGGTCCCTCTCCATTAGGCTACAGACATATTGATGTACCTACATAATAATTAGAGTGAATGAAAATTTTGACATATTGGTGTAATAAATTCTAGCTGTGATATCACAGGTTATATAAAATTAGTTTTTCATGAAAAAATGTTACAGTATTTTTCCTTATTTTTCAGTTCCTGAAATGGATTCTAGAGTGGTTCTAGAATCACTGAAGTTGAGAATTGATTCCAGGCCAGATGTGGTTGTTTCCTTGCGTGGTGAGTATTTTTTTCCTCCTCTCTTATCCTATGAGTTGGTGTATGTTTGCGGAGTCATTTTAGTTTAGCATTAAAAAGACTAGACTAAATACCAGCCCTAATGAGCGGGATAAATTGCTGTCCAAAAACAAAAGAATTAAATAGATAAATAGATGGAAATTAGTATTTAATTTGTTTTTAAAAAGTAATTTAATACCACTCTTTCGTTACACTTTTTTGTGGGGGGCTGAAGTTCAAAGAAGGGGAGGTTAATGTTAAAAAAGTAGCAGTAACGTTCTAGAGATATATAATCAGTGTGCCAAATCCGTGTAATATGTATATTTGGGCAGCAATCCTTCATTTATGCATGTCTGGTTAAATATGACGGACCAGGAAGATCTTATTATTTTTTTATTAAATTTTTCTTGTTTCCGTACAAGAGAACGGATGTTTAGATCTATGGAGTGTAGTAGTTGTCCAAAAGTGTTATCATACCGAGCACTTTCTTTCGAGGTCTTTGACAATTCCTCAATTATTTAATCACTGTGTATTTGGTTTAGCCATTAGTGTGTTCACGTGATGTTTTGAGTGGTGGGAAGATTTTATTCAATGTTGGGTTCCTCTTTTTAATGACTCTTTGGCCAGGGTTAGGGAGTTTTGAATGTATTTTGTAATTAAAACCCCCCTCCCAACTTAGAATATAATTTTGTATCCGAGAGGGAGAAAAAAAAAAAAATGTGTGTGTGTGTGTATATATGTATATGTATATAACAGTTTTATTTCAAAACCATGGCTTACAGCGTCCTGAAACTGTCACAATGCGGGCACAAAATGTGTCCATTTCAAGATGAATTAACCTTGTAATTTGAAACCACACCTTTAAAAACATTATGGTGGATGATTTTGAAAAACTAATACCCGGGGTCACATTGATACACAGAATATTTCATGGGTTTATGTTGTGTGGTTTTTGCGGTAGGTGAGCACATACAAACGGACATTTTGGTGAATTATAATAAAGATGTATCAAAGGGGGAAAACTCCTAATTCAACTAAGTCAAGGATCAGTAATTTTAACTACTAAAATTTGTTTGTCAGTGTTTTATAGTTGCTATAAAAGCAAGAGAATCTTTGGGACCAATTCACAAAATAAGAATTTATAAAAAGCTGTAAATGCCACAAATAAACTCCAAGATTTGGGTGGTGGCAAAAAATCACTTTTTCCTCTTAAATTAATTTCAGGCTGTATTTTGGTAACATCTTTTTACATTCTTTTGGTATTTTCAGTAAGCAAAAACTAAAATTTGATATTGGGATACCAATTTTGAAACTTTCAAAATCAAATTTCAATCCACTTTTCCTTTGAGCTAAGGCAGTCAATCTTGGGCGTGGGGCTAGCAACACCACCCAAAAAACATACTTGCTACTGAAACCAATGTGGCCCTATACCCCACAAGTAGTCTACGGGGGGGGGGGGGGTCACTCTTAAGATTTTCAAATTTGATTTAAATGAATTTGTGCCAATGTGATAAACACAGTGAAGTTGTGGACTACTTTCTCAAAATTTTACCAATCAATCCTAAGTTTAATCTATTGAAAAATGTGGTTGGTTTAAATGTCTATATCAGATAGGTCAGGCTATATGCCCAAGTTCAAAATGCTAACATTATGAAAGTTATATGGCATAAGAAACTTGAGATTATTATGAATTTTTACTCTTTCTGAGATTAGGAATTATTATGCACTGATTTTCTAGGACTAATGTACTCATCTTGGTTGTTATAGTCACTTTTCAGCTGTTATTGGTAAAGCGTCCTGTCTCTTAAGAGACAACTCCCAATGGAGTATGGCGCCCAGTGACAAAGACCAGGTTTCTGTTGCCTGCATCAGCTTAGTGATCCTTGCAAGTTTCAAGTCTGGTCGAGACCAGGACTTTATTCCTACAAGTTTTTATGTCCACCAAAGGGTTTCAGCTGTTATGCTCTCCATCATATACACTGGTTCAGTGAAAGAGGCAAACAAGTGACATCGCAAGGATGAATTAACTAGGGAAATTAAACTGATACAAGATATTCTCTATCGAAGAATCTACCCCGTAGATTGAATAAAGGGTTCGGTTTGAAATTCCAACAAGGTCACCAACTACAACAGACGCCTGCCAAAGGGTACAACGTTTGAAATTTAGATGAGGACATTAGTCTGAATAAATCAGTGTAGAATATCAAAATATACAAAAAGTAATGTTTCTTAGTACAACACAGAATCATGTTTTTTTTTTTTTGTTTTTTTTTTTTTTGTTTTTTTTTAAATGTACAAAAAGTCTCTTAAAGCTCCATCTCTTTTCTTGAATTTTTTAATACATTTACAGTAATGAAAGTTGGATGATACTTAATTGAAATGCTGAATAATTTGATCCTTTAATTTTTTATTTCATCTATTGAATGTAGAATTTATCTAACATTTGTAGTATTTTATTTAAAAACTATGAGACTATTTGTTTTACTTAATTCTGGATTTTATTTATGTTAACTGCTGTTCATGTCATATTTCCTAGTTTAGCTTGCTCTGGACACCCTTAGTTGATCTTATAATTGCTATTTGTATTTTTGCAATGTTTTGTTTTGTGTAGCTGGAAGAAAAGCTCTTCTGCTTGCAAAAATGAAAGATAACTTTGCATTAATTAAACTATAAATTAGTAGTAATATAACCTTGATTTTTAAAAAAGATTTTTATTAAATAAAGCATTGTCATCAACCATTATTAATTTTGACTAGTATTTTCTTTCATCCTAATTTTAGTTGCTTTTCATCAGTCTGCACTGTTTACTCACTGACATAGACGGTGTGAGTAGTTGCGATGAAAAGCAACTAAAATTAAGAAGAAACTACTAGTCAAAAATTGATAATGGTATAAATTAGCTGCAGCGCAAAAAATTGTCATCAAGTAATTGACACAATATCCATCTCGCATATCAAAACTGATTTTGTACAAGTGTTTAATGGATTTATCTATAAAGTTAAATGCTCAGTGTATTTTAGATTTCCTGTTTAAGTAGTTTTTTTATCAAACAACTTTTTGAAACAAAACTGAATTACTTATTTTCAGTAGTTTAATGTCCATACCGGGCCAAAACAATTTCAAAATGTTGTGAATAGTAAGGGGGATAACCTAAATTGCTGTTGCTATGAACTAAATATTCAATATTTGTTGACCTTCATTTAAAGCTTGTACAAAATCCTTTTATATAATAAGTCCCTTGACAGTATTAAAATATTCATTTGTGAAAAGAAATTAATGTTACGCTTTTGACAATATAATTACAAATATCAATAACATGGGACACTAAATATTACACTAGCTTTTATTTTTTCTATAAAACTTCTGCAGTTATGGCTCTTTATGGGTTACTTTTGTTTCTTGGATGCATTTCCATTATTTTCCCCCTGGGAAATTTAATTTCACTATTTTTTGCAATACATATGTTCAGCATTTGGGATTGAACCTCTGATTTATAATCTCCAATTCGGTACTCTGCCACTCGGTTATTTCTCTAGTAAAATCTATTGTTGTTTTTTTTTTTGTTTTTTTTTTATACAAAATATTCTCCTTGTATATTTTTTGTTTTTTTTTTTAAATTTTTTAAAAATTTTGATTTTTTTTTTTTTTTTTTTTTTTTTTTTTTTTTTTTTCCAATTCTGACATGTTATGACATTATTTTTTAAGGTGACCTCACTGATCTTAGCAAAACTCCATTTGTCATCAAAGAAGGATGCAAGTATCGTATGCAGATTGACTTCTACGTCCAGCGGGAAATTGTGTCTGGCCTCAGGTATCAACAGAATGTCTACAGGAAAGGAATTAAAGGTAAGAATCTTCAATTTACTTGGGAACAGATTATCTCCCTTGCATACTGATCATTCAAGCAAAAAATGAATGTTTTTTTTGTTTTTGTATGTGACGCAATTTTTAATATTAAAAGCTTTTTCAAGTCTACAAGCTTTTGTATTTAATACTTATAAACTAGTTCCATTTTTAAAATAGCATATAATACATTGGAATGCTAAATTCAATGTTACTTCTGTGGAAAGGTATATTTTATTCAGTTATAAAGTCTATATTTCCCATAATAATAATCGAAGTATAACTTTCAATCCCCTTCATCTCTTTTTCTTTTATCTAAATGTACATGGAATGGAAACCTTAAAATGCCTGAAGCCAAATTTTGTCCAAGTTGGAGTTGACATTATTTTCACCCCCATAACAAGAACAGCAAGAACTAATCCTCACCTAATTGAGGGTAGTAAACTCTTCACTGTTTGTCTATCATGTCACGTTAATATAAAGCGATATATATATATAAAATTAACATTACCCTACCATGATTTGAAATCACGGCCAAGTGATTGGTAGGCAGCTCTTACCGAGCTAAACTGACATGTCTTATATATTTACAAATTTATTTATTTATTATGTATACAATACAAAAGTTACAGTAATTATCTTCAGTCGGGGTAGGAGTGGAGTTTGACCCTGCAGCAGCCATCAAAATAAACATGATTAATCTGTTAATATTGTGAAAGCTGTGTTTTCAATGTCCTTTTCTTCCCTGACTTTCATTTTATTACTTCTGGCTAATTGATTAAGAGCTTCAGATGGCCTAATGGTTAGTAGCACAGAAAATGGAATTAACGAGCCGTTCAAACTCCAGCTAAGACAGTTGGTGTTTGCTTCACACTAATACTTTTGGGAAAGGCATGAATCCATCTCTTCTCTTCTCACCCACCCCCCTCTCTCCAGTTATGGGTAAATAACAGGGCAGGCTTGGTTAGCAACTAGTCTAGGAGATGAACAACTCTGAATTCAAAACCAGGAAAAGCCTACCCCCTCATCCAGTGTCGTAAGAGACTGGCAACAACAGTGTTTCAGAAATGTACGGTTAACAGGGCTCTGAAGCTTTGATGGACCTAGCATGCCAGTAGTGGATTACAATAAATTTCTCAAGTAAAATAAGGGGGAATAAAAATGGACAGACAAAATAACGTGACCGCTGTCTCCACCCCCCCATGATACATCGAGTACAAGTAGATTTAAGAAGAAACGATTGATTTCAGAACTCAGTAATATTTTCATAAGATCACTATTATCTGTATCTCTAGACCTAAAGGTACTGACCTTGTTAAAACAAATTTAATAAATAATCTTTTTTTAAATTTGTAGATTTTTAAGGGTACAGGTAATAGTAGGTAAATGTTCAGTGATGTCAAGTCAATATTTGTAGATTAAAGTTTGTAAATATTTTTTTATACTTGTGCAGTATCACACTCATTTAAGCATTCAGTGTTTCATCTCAGCATGTCTGTGACAAGACAAAGAGGGGGTATTGAGGCAGAGTACAGGAAAATTAAGGAATTCTTTTGTCTTTGGTATTATTCCAATATGGCAATAGCATCTGGCAACCAGAACTTTAAAACAGTCATTATCAACGGGGGCCCATAGACTGAAATAATGAGTTCCTGTCTATCTACTTGTGTTGTATCCCTGTTTGACAGGTGGCCTTGGAGCCTAAGAAGATTTCTTATGATAGCCGTGGCCAAAAAAGGGTTGAGAATGGCTGCTTTAAATTGTTATTGCTACTTCCATTTCCTTGAACCCTACCCATTTGGCCACATTTTATCCTCTTCTGTTCATATAAATTATCATTAAATTGTGCAAATTAATTGCAATTGCTTTCTCATTTTATCTTTAGAGAATTCTATGACAATTATACATAGATGAAATTTTAAAAAATCTTTGACCAAGCTCACAATATAGTACAGAGGAAGCTAGTTATTGTGATCACTTTGGGACAGGGTCTTTTAGTTTAGATAACAATAACCGGCTGATAACAGTAAGCAAAGGATATATAAATTGGAACAATATACATTCATTGTTATAAACAACTTTATATTATAAAAAATTAATGAAATTTTGAATTTCATCATTTTTAGTGTACATTTTTGTATCATTTTTCTTCTAATTTCAATTTCAGTGGACAAAAGCAGTTACATGGTGGGCAGTTATGCTCCCTCCAAAGACCTGAAATCATACGAGACACCAGCTGAAGATGCACCCCAAGGAATGTTGGCTCGGGGTACATACACTGTGAGCAGCAAATTTATCGATGATGATAACCATGAGTACCTCAAGTGGGAATGGTCTTTTGAGATAAAGAAAAGTTGGGATTAATATTTACCAAAATCTACAAATATTTTGTTCAAATTAACTCATTGAAGAAACCAACAAAAAAAAAAAAAAAAAAAAAAAAAAAAAGACCAGAATGAAAAAAAAAAAAAATTACAAAAACCAAAACCAAACAAATGGAATTAAGTCACAAAAAATTGCAAAATCTGCTTCTAAAGTCTTTATTTGCTGCATGGTACGAAAGCTGGGACTCTGAATGAGTAAAATCTCCCACCATCCTGTTTTTTTTTTTTTAAATTTTGTCCCCTCCAAATTTTATTTTATTTTTTGTCTCCCTCCTCCACCTCCTCCTCCTCCACTTCTTTCTTGCATGAAGTAAATAAGATAAGGTTTTTTTTTTTGTTTTTTTTTTTTCTAGTTTCACCATGGAAATTTGTCAATGGATTATTTTATAAAATAATGAAACCATTATGGACTTCTTTTTGAACTCTGCTTAATTTATCACAAGAAGAAAAATCACATCTTGTGCATTTCTACTTTTATAAGTCTGTAATTGCTCTGACACAATCTGATTATTCTTTATAATGTACATTAGATGTTTAAACAAATGACAATTTGTCATCTGTTTATATATTCTCTTACATTTTTAAAAGACTTCATGTTGTTAAGGGGTAATTATATTTATTTAATCATGAATGTTACTTGATCAAAGATTTAAAGAATTCAAATAAGCTTTTTTTATAGTTTAAAATAATTATGTAAAAAAGAAATTTTTTGAACATTTTTAAATTTAAAGAATTTTTTTTTCTTTAATAATGAGATACTGTACTTTAATTAAAGCAGCAGAGAGTGAACAAATTTCTCTCTGCAAAAAATAAAGATATACTTGGTTTAAATGTTTTTCTCCATTCTCTATATATTTTTTTTTTCTTATAGTATTTATAATTTTTATACCCATTTCATCCAGTGTGAAGCTGGTGCTGGGGAACATATGATGCAAATCATGGATATTCATTATGGGGGAGGGAGTAGAGGTACTGCCTCATTATCATTTCACCGATCATGTGACAAGAACATGGCATTGTATTGGATAAGTTACACTTTTTTTTTTTTCCTTTTTTTTTTTTCCTTTTTTTTTTTTTTTTTTCTAGATACAATTGATGAAACTTGTAACTTTGACGAAATAAAAACTCAGCATATTGTATCCACTTTCTTTTTCTTTTCTTATTTCATTCTATTCACAAATATTTTAGTCATTTGAGTTTGTTTTGTTTTTTGTTTGTTTTTTTTTTTTTCTTCTTGCTTTGAATATAATCTAAGCATGTAATGTGTAGTTAATGAAATATTGCTATAAGTATATTTTACAAACTCTAGTATTTACTCAGAATTATACTTATATTTACACTGAAAACCTGCTTTGTTTATCGTTGAAGTTAGTTTTTCTCTATCATTTGGTTGTTTTTGCTGGATCTTATTAGATTTCATCACATTTTTCTAAATGTTTTATACTCGAGTGTATTTACGTCTACTCTAATAATGAGCAGTGTGATTTTATTGGTCTCTGGTTGTAACACTGGACTCTTCCATGGGAGGGTTAAAATTTTGCTGAAAAAATACTTGCTGTCCACAGGTTTTTTCCTAAAGTCTGTGAATTTTTTTTCCACTGGAATTAACGAGTTGGTCATGCAAAAAAAAATGGACCAGTACAGACGTATAGCAATGATCAGCAAGCTAATCTTTCTGGCCATTGTTAGTGCGTTCGATCCTCATTGGATCTCCCAGTATAGATGGTCTGATACCAATTCTTGCTAATATCTACAAGGGGAAACATTTTGAAGATAAAAATAACTCCTACCCACCATTTTCAAACTATGGACTCTTCAACAGAAACAAATTCACTTATTTTTTCTCAGAAAATAGTTTCATAGAAATTCAAATATATCTGAATTTTTCACAGGTATTAACTTGTTGAATTAATAGTATGCTGTATTTATGGTAAGATATCTTTTCTTATTCAGAAACTTTTTTCCTCAGTTCATGTAAATATTCCTTTCATACCTCTCTAACTCCGTTTATACAGGCCACCCCTCCATTATGACATGAGTGTGGGGGTCCAAGAAAGCGAACCACGAAATTCAAGGGTGGGCAATAATAAGTATAAAAAACAGCTAACATCTATTGTATAAAAAGTGAGGTTTGAACAAATAAATAAAGGCATTATTTACTGTTTTTTTTTTTTTTATTAAATAATACCACCAAAATAACTCCAATATACAGGATCTACCATAATTATTTCCATTCTGTACACAAGTTTTAACAATACACGAGAATAATAACTTCTATTTGTTGGTAACACAATACTCGTAGATTACACTTGATACTAGTCACATTAAAGGTTTGTTTTTTTTTGTTTTTTTTTTTTTGTTTTTTTTTTTAAATTTGATTTACTTTAGAGAAAATAATGCTAAAAATGACAATTTCTAAATAATAAAAAATGCCCGAAATTTGTTACATGACAATTTTATCGTAATAATTTTTGTGTTATTAGTAAGGATTGTAGAAAATTCTCATATAAAAATTATTATATTAGATTGACTGAGTTGTGGCCTCCATAACTAGCGTGATAACTTGTATTACTGTTTTGTACACTCAAAGCCGCTTAATCTTCTATCTATATATTGAACAGTGCAATATTTTCTGTGTTTCTCTGTCCATAAAACATAAAAGTAGGATAAAATTTATACTTTGCTGTACTATTCCACTTAAATGAGTTCAGTCACTTTTTATTAAAACCTCAGATGAAATTGATAATAGTGTAAATGAATGTTTATATATTAATAGCTTTGTAGTAGTGAACTATTGAGTAAGAGAAACTGCTGAAACTCTACAGAAAAACTAGTAAACATTTTTATCAAATGAATTACAGGCTCCAGTGTGTATCCATAAATATGTACAGGTATACCTTGATTAGTACGGTTAATTCATTCCAAAATTTTTCACACTGTTCAATGTCTTCTAATCTTTTAATGGGTTTTCTTTCTTTTTTTTTGGGGGGGGGGGGGTCCAGCTTATACTTAGTTACATTAAATTTTACAGCAATACCTTAACTTAACCGTACTACATCAAAATCCACACCAATCAAGGTATTCATGTATATATCAGGGTTCCCACTCGTCCAGAAAAACCTTGAATAGTACTGGAAAACATGAGAATAAGTAAAATGTCCTAGAAAATCTTGCGTTGTCCTGGAAAATTATTTAGATAATTTCCTGTGACATCTAGATTTTTCTATTGGATATCTATATTATATAATATAATAAATTTTATGGGGGGGATATAAAAATTTCAAAAAGGTTGACAATGCTGGTCTTTTTTTACAGTTGACTGAACACATTCTTTCGAACCAATTCACAAGACTTTGGCAGTGGCATCAATATTTAATTAGTTAAACAACATTGCCATTTGCTAAGAATTTTCTGTGAAAAACTACATAACCACATTACACTTTTTTTAAGGTAAGTTATTTCCTTTTTTACATGGTTTTTATTTTTCTATAATATATTTTCTTATGGTGATTTTAGAACAAAATCTATATGCTCAACCTACATTCTTGGACACCCAGCGTTGCCAACTTAGATATTTTATATCACATTTAGATATAAGAGATTGTTTTTAGATATCGGATATCAGTTTGGTTTGTGTTCTTTTTTTTTTCTTTTCTTTATGGGGCTCAGATATTTTTTATTTTTTTATTATCTTTAGATATTTGGCCATTTATTTTCGCTCAAGGACATTTTTGATAATTTCAACCATTGGCGAATTTTGCTATGAAGGTTATACACATAAATATCTCCTGCTTTAGAAACTGGTTTTTTTTTATAGAAAAGACATTTTTCTTTAGAAACTGGGTTCTTTATAGAAAAGACATTTTTCTTCTTTAGAAATTGGTTTCTTTGTAGAAAATACTTTTTCTTTCTGCTTTAGAAACTGGTTTCTCTGGCGAAAATACTTTCCTCCCCTTTTTTTTTTTTTTTTTTTTTTTTTTTTTTTTTTTCCATAGAAATTATCCATATCTCAATCAAATAAACTTGTTTACTTTCTTCTTTGTTAAAAACAAAAAAGAAAGTTGGCCCAGTTGAATACTTGAAAAATCATAGTATTGCTTAGGGATGCTTACTAGAACAGTGTCGGCTTTTTAATAAAAGACTCTCCAACAATTGAGCCCACAATCAAACTGTCAATAATACAAATAAATAAGAATCGGCAGCAGCTGTTCCGTACAAGATTTGAATAATCCGCATATTAAATCTTTTCTTCGATGTCCCCAGCACCACCATCAATGATAATTCTTTATCATTAAAAATGATAGCCAAAATAATGTTAGGATGCATCTATGGACAATGATTAGCATTTCAAGCTTATCTCGCTTACCATTACATTTGAGGTGGAAGATTCCATAGGATGAAAAGTAAAACCAAGATTAAATCCACTGTAAATGGTTGCAGTAAATGTATTTATTTATAAATTAGCTATAAAAAAAGTAAATCAAGTACTTTATTCAAAGAAAAATGGCTGCCATGGGCAACATATTGTAAATTCATGTGGCGGCAATATCAGTTTTTTGGGAATGCCTTTGGTGTAATAAATTATATGCTTTTATCACAAAATGCACAATTGAACTGGAAATCAATATCATCAATGATATTAACTGATAATTTTTTATTAAAAATGATGTGAGGATGCATCTACGGGACCACTTTGCCGGATGAAATAGCCATGATACAGCAGCTATATTTTGAGTAATTTAAAAATTAACGTTTGTGGCCAGACATTTGGATGTTATTCAGTTCTATTTAGGTCAATTTGTTAGGCTATGCACTGATCTTACTGATTTTTTTTTTATTATAATTATTTATTCTTTAGTAAGGCAGTTGCCGTATACTTTTGCTGGCTCTTTATTTTTTACTTAGCCTAATTTTTATTTTTTAGAGAAAGAGACTGGAGAGAAAACATTGTAATTTGGTTATACTATTAATGAAGTACTGTACATCTGCAGGTGTAAAGATCCCTTTGCCATAAATTGTAAGCATGTAAGAGATAATTTCATAGATAAGTTATAGCAATAGACTACATGTCTTTTAAATTAGACCTCCACGGTGAGGAACATATTAGTGTATGGTGCAATCCCTGTCATACCCGCTAGATCATCACTGTGAAAAGGTCAAAAGTAAGGAAAAGCCACACTGGTTGGAAGTTTTTAGGTGTTTTAATAATATCCAATATTATATGGAATAAGATGTTAGTTTCTGGACTTCGACCGGTTTCTGATCTTTTCTTCAAGAAGTCTCCTGTCTGAATGTGAGTTGAAGGGATGTCTGATGTTGTGTTGGCCGGGGTCATATATATATATTGAAACAAGTTTTAGTGGTAGCTGACAACGTTTGTTTCACAGCTCTTCAGGCCAGCAATGGTAAATTTTGTCCCTTTCTGTCAGTGCGGTCTCTCCCCTCTGCACCTTTGACCTGGTCACTCCTTTAGATTTCACAGTTGGGATGCCATTTTCTTCCTCCATTTTTGCTTTGTGATGGTTCTTGTCTTAGGCGAATAATTACTACTCTTCTTCTCACTATCTGTTCCCACTTTATAAAGGGATTGGTAATAATTTATTATTTCAACAACATATATTGGATTTCTTATATATTTGGTATAATACAAGTACGACTATCTGCACCACTCCGGAGGTCCATAGGATGTAAACCCTTGGTTTAAAGGGTGGGGTCAACCCTGGGCAAGTTGCACTTCACCTTAAAACTACATTGCTCAGGCTGGAGGTTTACTCCGAACATAGATCCCGCTATATATATATATAGTAATCCCAGTGTTGCCCGGGGAAGAAATAACTGCACATTTGACAATACAGAAAGAATACATTGCTCAGGATTCTTTAAATACCTAAAATAAAGACAATAACATGTATTCAGTAAAATTGGTTTCAATTCCATTAAGAAGATGCTGACAATATTATTGATCTGGTAATCTTAATTCAAGCAAGTTGGCCAAGGAGAAAATAACTAAACATTTGACAATACAGAAATAAAACATGTTCCTTAATATGTCTTAAGCAACCACTGTAGAGCCAAATCATTCGCTTCCACTTTGAAAGTTAATTTTTATCAGAAAACTTCACAGAAGAAATGAAAGTCAGATTCGGTAAACCCCCCCCCCTGGATCAGGCCTTTTCACCAAGGATGAAGGGTTTTGAAAGTTGGAACCTTATAGTCAATTACCTTAATGTTCACACATAAAAAGATTGGGTTAAGATTCACATAAGTTAACCAAGTTGAAAAAAAACATTTTCCGCCAGTAATCTTTTATGCTTTTTAATCCAATGGATTAAAAGCTCAAAATTACTGGAGAAAAGATTTTGGCAATCATAGTATTTCCTACCGTTGAGATTGATTCATTTGAATGGAACTGATTTTGATACTTCATCTATTTCAGGTACTGGAATGTTCTGTTTTTCTTTCATGAATTCTCTTATTTCTTTTTATTTGTGTGCATGAGTGTGAAATTTTTACAAAGAAATAAGAGAATTCATGAAAAAAACATTTGAACATTCCAGTATTTGAAAAAGACAGTGACATGTTAAATTTAGTTTCATTCAAATGATCCAATTTCGATGGTGGGGCAAGAGCCCCCTCTCTCTCTCAGTGAATGCGCAACAAAGAAACAAGCAGACAGACTGTCAGATTTATATAAGGATGTGTGTTGGGTTTCTTTTCTAAAATAAACCTCAGAAATTCAGATATATCCCTGGATTTTTTTCACGGGTTTACTACTTTACTATATTGAAAAATAATTTGAAATATGTAGTGGTTATTAATAGAGGTCGACCAATTAATCTGCCAGCCAATATTTGACATTTTGAGATAATCAGCATCGGTCAATGGGGCCGATTTTGATTCTGATAGAAAAAAAGTACCTTTTAATTTAAAATTAAAACTGAAAGGTTGAAAGAGAGGGGGGCAAAAAAGCATGTAATTCTTCATGAATTCGGCTTGGCGGGATCAAAGGGATGACCAAGTTGGAGGTGGGGATATAAAGTCCAGAGATACGACCATACAACACAGAGTGAGGGAGGATGTAGGCAGTTGTGTTGATTCTTAGTCTTCTTTTTTTCATAGGAAAGAAAGGGAAGGCTTCTTTAGCTGTCGGCTGGTTGTCACTGGAAGCAAAGCAAAGAAAATAAAGGGTAAACATTGAAGTGTTATAACTAACGTATACACTCCATAACTTTTTCATTTGCCAAACAGAGACAATGTACATTTTTTATTTTCAAATATTTGTCTGTGTTCAAATGAATAATGCATTATTTTAGATGCAAAAATAAACAAAACATATCGGCCATCTGTCGCCAAAACCCATATCGATCGACCACTAGTCATTAATACTATTTTTATTACAACACAAATAAGTTCAATCATCTGAAGAACTATTTCAACAGTCTTTGAGTTTGTCTAGTATAGATGAAATTCTTTTTACTTTTGAAGTTATGCCTAAGTTAAAACTTATAAAGATCCTTAAACTTTTAATGATTTTTTTTTTAATGTGGCATTCTTAGTGATCTTATTTGAAAATATTATGCAAATAGGAATACCTGTACTGAGTATATAATATCAAATTTTTCTCGAAAAAAATGTGTATTTTTACACAGGCTATATATATGTATATATATATACTCCATATTGAAACAAGTTCTTAATGGCAAGCTGACTATACATGTTGCTTGCTTAGCAGTCTTCAGGTCAGCAATGGCTAATTT
>VCCN01000233.1:6776206-6818820 GCA_006491835.1 Architeuthis dux | reverse complement strand
ATTCTATCCTGTCTCCTATTTTAAAAAAGAAAATCTGGATTGTCTACAAACAGATCTGCTTTATTATATTAGACTTTTACAATAATCTCAACCTGTTCACTGCCAAATATATTTTTTAACGTAACTCTTGTGCCGGGTTTTTCTCTTTAAAAAATGATGAAAACAGAAAGTCTTCATTGCATGTTTAACAGAGTTTTATTTTCATACAAATCAACTAATATGTTCAACAGAATATTTAATAAATGTAATATATACATAAAAGTATTAATTATACAAGCCTTGCTGCTGTAGAGTCAAACTCCACTCCTACTTCCAACTGAAGATGATTACTGCAACTTCTGTATTGAGTATATAATAAATAAATTTGTAGATATATAAGACTTGTCAGTTTGGCTCAGTTGGTAAGAGAGCCACATAACAATCACTTGGACTGGAGTTATGTGCATTCAGTACATTTATATCTACTCTCTCACTGTTTTGCATTTTGTAAACATTCTTTACATTTTCTAGTGGAGTTTTGCAATCTAGCGAAATTATAATACACTCGTAAGACCAGGGTCTGATTAACCTATACCAGGGCCCCCGGGCTATTAGTAATATGGGGCCCCCTATCTTCACCCCCCCTTTTGTATATAATTTTAAGTAAGTAATGCAATCTTGTGAATAAAGTGGATTGTTATGTGCTAATGTGTAATATATTCATTCTATTTTTTAAAGAGATATTTGTTAGGACATTTGTATTAAGTTTTAAGATATTATTATTATTCCATATCAGGCTCCAGCTATAGTGAGTGCTCAGACTTCACATCAGGGAATGTTCTTATTTTGACAGTTTTATTGTTTAATTCATTTTCCCTGTAGTAGTAGTGATATATTTCTAAATTGCTAATTTGGCTAATTTGGGTATGGTCCTGTCAAAAATAAAATTAAGAAAAATATGAATATCCCTGAATTTTTCCAGGCCCCTAGCCTACTCAGCCTTATAGTATAATCCGGCCCTGCATAAGACAAGTTATCTTGTCCATCAATCAGGATTGATGACTTGCTAAGATGAGTTATCTCCTCCATGGCAGTAAACCAGTTAAATACTAAAAATGACCTTTTTAACCGTTTAAGCTTTTTTGATAAACACTTCTCTGTATAGCATAAGTGGTAGCAGGATTTGCTCTATTTTGTAAAGTGTGAAACATTTTGGGTTGAATTCCTGTGCATAAATTAAACATACAATGCTTCTGTGAACACATAAGTTGTTTTTACTGTATTTGTGCATACATCTACCTAATAACATCAATAGATGAATCCACATAGATATTTGTTCCATTTTGGCATAGGCCTATGATTTTGAGGCGGCCTATTCCTCCTGGTAGAGGCAAGGGGACCCTTTGGTAAAGAATATTGCAAAGAGAGTCAAGATATTAATATTTTGAAGAAGATTCATAAAAGATTAATACAGATAAAATATAAATAAATGCAGATAACTGAAACTGACTTATGTTCCAAATTTGTTATATGTATTCTTTATAAAATTTCAGGAAATTTAGCTTTGACAGCAGATACAAATGCTATCACTTTGAGTAGTTGTAATGCTCATAAAAAGATACAGTATCATCTCAATAAAAGCTACCGTATCATGTTTTAAATTAATTGTTTCATATGTATACACCATTTAGAATGACATCTTAACCATTGCTCTAATTACTGAGTTAAATTTGCAAATACCATAAACACTCTGTTACTTGAAGATTATCCTTAAATATTAGCATTTACAAGTTTCCACAGATTCTCTTGTTTTTAAATAAAGTCAAAGGTTTTTCTAAACAGTTTGGAAGCAGAGGTTAGCCATTGACTACAAAATACTTAATGAGCAGTTTGAAATGTGGCCTACATTTCCCATCTGGCCTGGGCCTATTACCAGCACAGGCCTGGTTACGGTCATAAATATTATGAAGGTCAACTGTTTTTGTAATGCTTATATAGGCATGCATGTTTTTATTTATTTATTTTTTGATATTTTTACAAATACAATCATGTGAAAATTATTCAGTATCGCTTTAATTTATGTAAATTTGACATAACAAATCTTCAATATTAAGGCGGTGATTCCCAAAGTGTGCACCACAGGGAGCAGCAAGATATTCAAAAATTTAAATAATACTAATAAGTTAATAATAAAAATTTAAAAGTTTATGTGAATTAAATATTTTTTAAAGTTGTAGTTCTTCTCTTTGTATACATGGAAATGTTTTTAATAAATATTAATAAGCATTGTGGAAGTGATGATACAATACAAATCAGAGGCACATGAACGTCAATGCAATTCAAATGATTCTTTGGACAATTGAACTCCTCCTTGTTGTTTGTGTTGTAAAACTCAAAACTATAGAAAATGTCAATTCAGTATTTTCTGACTTGGGCCACCATGAAAATATCCTTATACACTAAGGGTGCCATGATTTGGTAAAAGTTTGAGAATCACTGACCTAGGTGGTAAAATGTATAATCTATTGCATTATGGGTAAATCAAAATGGCCACTTGAGTCATTTCTTTGTGGGTTTGTACCTTATGTTGTAAAACGGCAAAGTTAGTGAAACAATATATCACTCTTAACATTGTTTTGAATCAGATAACATATATGAATTACAATTACGAGTTTATCTTATTGGTGAGAATGCTAAGTGGTCTGAAGTTCCATTTTAGATACTAGTTTTGTTATGCTTGCTATGTGAAAAAGAGAAAAAAAAGAAAGGCATGGGACTAATTCTCATTGTACTCTGCCCCACTAGCAGTTATCTTCACCATGGTTATGTTGCTGGCATGTCATGTTGGTAGACGGGAAAAAGTGTAAGAACATAGTCAATCCATTCTCCTATAATTACCTTACTTGCCTAGGCAGTATAACAAAATGGCTGCTTTATCTATTTTCAACACTGATAGATGCCAGCTATTGATAAAAATGAAAGTAATTTGAGAAAACAGTTCACATTTGTGTCTTCTTTTTATGGATTTTACAATTAGAAGATCAAATATATGGCTAAAAACTCCACCCTATTTTGAAATAAAAGTTTTCCTCATCCATGATAATACAACTAATCATTTAAAATGACTTCTTAACTATTGCTCTAATTACTGAGTTAAATTTGCAAATAGCATAAACACTGTTACTTGATAATAACAGGAGAATTATCCATAAAAAATATTAGCATTTATAAGTTTCCACAGATTCTCTTGTTTTTAAATAAAGCCAAAGGTTTTCTAAACAGTTTTGAAGCAGGTGTTAGCCATTGATTTCTACTAAGTTTTAAGCCAGGATGTTTATCTTTTTATTTTCATATCTTGTTTATAAAAATAAAGATAAATCATTAATTTTTATCCTAACAGGTTTTTACCGTATCTGCTGTAGAGCGATCAGTAGCAGTCTTTAGTTTGCTATTAAGTTTGATCCTCACTGAGTGCTCCATAAATATGAGCTTGTATTAAAGTTGGCTTAGTCCCAAAATATTTTCCATTGAGCAATGGTTAGCTAACAAGTTTTGCAAGCCATTGCTAGTGAGTTTGATCTACTATGGGTGACTACTATGAACTTATGCCAGACTAGGCTTCAGGGATCGCAAACCTATGGCACGTATACTACCTTGGGCATGCATGCCATAGGTTTGCCACCCACATTTTACTGGCACACAGTAGATATAATATTTGTTAGTGATTTTTATTAAAAAAATCGGCAACCTTTAATTAATCAGCTGTCACCCCAGTCAGGGTTCCTAAACTTTTTCGCATCACAGTGCCCTTGGTGTATAAGTTTTTTTTCACAGCACCCTAAGTCAGAAAATACTAAACAACTGCGTTTGTGTTCCTGTGGTTCAGTTAGTAGAAAAAGAACGGTCAAGTTTCGATTAAGCAAACCTGAGTGAAAAGATATGAGAAAATAGTTTTATTTATTTATTTTTATTTACAATATAAGTGTCCAGGTTAGCTGATATTTACTTTGCAAATTGAACATCGGGTGCAGACAGACACAAAGTAAGATTCTAGTTTTACATTATACATGCACTAAAAATCGATCACCAACTTTAGAAACTACAGGAAAAGTATTTTTTCATAATTTTTTTACTTATGTTTGCTTAACTGAATTTTAATCAAAATAACAAATCCTTTAATTTAAATTCATAAAAACGTTATAAATTTATTTCTTCTTTTAATAATCATGATTACTAGTGGGATGGATGAGCCTGTTGTTCACCACACAGTTTTTCAAATCTGGGAATCAAACTGGTCACTGTCTTGTGACAATACATTGAAAACTAAATTTGCCAACATGGAATTAACTGTGTTTTCAATATCAGTGAAAGATGAATGTCCTTTGCTATGTACTAAAGCTCAATGAATCCTAATTCCATTTGCAACGATTTATCTCTGCAAAGCTGGGTTTTCGGCTGTAGCTGTGATAAAAAAAAAAGTATCATTGACGTGGATCAGGAAATGAGGGTGGCTGGGAGCCTGTTGTTCACCACACAGTTTTTCAAATCTGGGAATCAAACTGGTGACATATTTACAAACTAATTGGGGCAGATTCTAAACGTGCTGGACCGCGGGTGTTGCTGGACCACAGAGTACTGAATCAAAAAACTATAGTGGCAGATTTACAAACAAATTGGGGCAGATTCAAAATGTGCCAGACCATGGGAGTTGCTGGACCACAGAGCAAAAGATTTGAGAGGTACAATCTGTACAAGACTAATACTTTTTAAAGATTGAAGCTTGCATCTATTGAACTTTAATAATAGAGACTTGCACCAGTGGCGTACCAAGGTGGGGGCAAAGGGTGACACCAAGACGACTGGCTAAATATTTTTCATACAGTTTCTTGGTAATTCTTTTTTCTAATGAAACATCTGTCTGTCCACACGAAAGTACTCAATGAATTTCAATGAACATTTGTGGAAGGGTGGCAAATGGGGTAGGGAAGAGTTGGTTAAATTTCGGAGTGGATCCAGGATTTTTTTTGATTGAGAAATTTTTTTCTATTTCTTTTTGTCATACATTCATGTATAAGCTAATGACTCTCCAAAAGTTTGCAATGTGTTTCAATGAAATTTTGTGGTAGGATGGACAATCGGGTATGAAAGAAATGATTAAATTCTGGAGCAGACCCATGCACAATTACCCCCACCCTATGTCTTAGTTATATGTCCATACTACATAATATCTAAAAAGATTCATGTCTGTCTACACGATATCACAAAAGGTTCTGTAGGGGGGGGGATGACACCATGAGTTACCGCACCAGGTGACACTGACTTGCACTGCTTCATCCTCACTGTTTGTGGACTAAACAAGGTCAAGATCAGTAGTAAAATGACAATTAAATTCATACTAAGAAGATTATCACAAAGCGACAATAATACTAATCGACCAGATAATTTTGAGGACTATAGTATTAATACCATGAAAGCATGGGTTTGGGGGTTTGCAGTCACACAGAGGTTTCTACATGGGTGCAGCCCAATCAAATTTGGCATGTATACTCAATGGACTTAGGGAAGGTGTTAAAGTAAAAAGCTTTGAGGAAAATGTTTTTAAGGGTTTTATTCACAATGTAATTATAATACTAAACTGGACCCTTACTTTACATTCAATATACATATATGTATCTTCTTATTCTTTATATATAATTCTTTAAGGAGTCAAAAGTGAAGGGAAACTTTTCCCTTTTTAGGGGTCAAAGTGAAGGGAAACTTTTTCTCCCTTTAAAATAGGGGTTGCCAAACTTTTTAGACCATCGACCCCTTCATGGAATCCTTGATCCCTCATTGATCTCCAGGAAGGGCTGCCGAAAGAAATTTATCAAACATACTAATACTACCTCCTAAGAAATACCAAATCCACAGTTTATACTACCATATGAAATAAACAGTTTTTGTTCTATTGTTGTGGTTCCTGCTTACAGATCCTATTTCTTTATGCTTTTTGTCACCTCAACGACTGTTCCTAGAGATGCTTCAACCAAAGCACCTGGTTTAAGGAGTCAGAAGTGTATGGAAACTTTTCCGCCCTTTAAGGGGTCAAAAGTGTATGAGAGTTTCTTGGGTTGCAGGGCCATTGAAACCGGGTGCTGAGCTCCCCCCCCCACCCCACCTGGATTCAATAGCAATAATTTGCTAATATGTGTTCCTTATTTTTTTGAAAAATGCTACAAAAAGCTAGCTTTAAGATTATAGAAAAAGTAAATAAACCAATTATCCCCTTCAATTATTTTTTGCTAGTTCATAGGTGTATAATAGACTTATTAATAGACCCATCCCGAGTCTGTGGATGACTTGAAAAATACATTGATTTCTGACAGATTTTCAAGCTCTATTTTCTTTTGTTCTTAATTATCTTCATCAATTAGATATCTAAATCCATATCCATCAATATTTAAGATGAAGTCAAAATTAATAATAGTCTAAATTTCACATTTCACACTTTTTGTAACTCCCAGGCAGAGAGCCTCTAAAAAGAGTGAAATTTAGACTATTATTAATTTTGACTAGTTTTTATCTTCATCTTAATTTTTAGTTGCTTTTTATCACAACTAACTTCAAACTGTTACGGCAATGAGTAAATAGCGTGATTGGAAAAAAAGCGTAAGCCCACGGTGTGAATCGAACTCACACCCTCTTATGGTCCGAAGTCAGTTGTGATAAAAAGCAACTAAAAATTAAGATGAAGATAAAAACTAGTCAAAATTAATAATAGTGTTACAATACTTCATCCAATAATTAGAATAAATTAAAAATTAAAAATAAATTAAATATTGTTGTATGTGAAAGTTAGAATTGTGCTTATAATGGTTGGTGCACTTGGAACAGTACTAAAGACACTAGAAGCAAGATTAGATGAATTAGGAATTCAAGAAAGAGTCAAAACTGTCCAGACCATGGTGTCCAGATGCATGGTCTATGAGGATACTGAGAAATGTGCTGGAGAATTGAGGAAACTTGCCATCGCTCAATGTCTAGCGGTAACTGTAATGTTTATATATGTATGTATTAATGTCTATATATGTATGTATTAATGTTTATGCTTAATAATAAATAAACATGCCAAAGCAAGCTCCCAGCAGCCCTCATTCCTTTCTGGTCTCAAAAACGCAGGCTGGGAGTGAGAACGGGGAAGGCTCTCTTCTTCACAGGCAACAGCCCTGCACACACTTGTCTTTGTTCCATCTCTCCACTTCTTTTCTAAGCACCGTTAAATACAGTTATGAACCAAACGCGTTCAAACTAAACACAGCTAAAAACAGAAAGGAACAAACGAACAACAAGCAACAAAGGCACTAATATCAGACAACATTATAGTAACCACCAGACATCTGGTGTGAACATGCAAATGCATGAAATATAATATACATGTAGGGTTGCCAGATTTGCTAAATAAATATACAGGACACACTGTTTAAATTCAAATGATTTCTGATTTGCATATACATATGTAAATTGAGATAAAATAATATTACTGCAGGGGACAAACCTATATACTAAAAAATATTGATAACAATGATAAAGTTAATACGGACAGGAAACAGGACAAAGTCATTAAATACAGGACATGTGTGGCAGTAACGTAAGCTGGTAGGAATCAGCTATAATAGGGGTCACCATTGCTGTTGTAAGATATTCATCTTTGAGCTTAAATACCCACTATGTTTAGAGGCTTTGTTAAATTTTATTGCTGTAAGATACTATACTTTAGTTCCTGCAATTAACTCTTTGCCTTCTTTACCCACTTTGTAAGCAGTGAAACATCAAAAGAGAAAAGAAGTTATAAAACTCAAGAATGTGTTAAAACAAATATATGCACAATATATAAAATTTACATCCTCATGAACTGTGGATTGAGAAACTAAAATTTTATTTGTTCAGCATGAATGTTTACCCTTTTATGTAAGACCTTGTCGGACCTCCTGGATATCTGTCAACTAACAGAAACCAGAATTTCCTCCATACAATTCTGACCTTCCATAGATGTATCATATTTCTGTGCAGTCCTGTCAACAGTAGGCTCCCAGTACAAGAGACAAACAATTGGACAGTTAACAGAATTGTAACTAACCAGCCAATCAGAAAGCAACACTGTTTGCCGTATAAGCAAGTGCCTTATCCCATACAGACAGACAGCCCACGTATGCCGTCGTACTCCCCCACATTGTGAAAAAGACAAAGTTCTGGTGCTTTTGTTGAAGTGTCTCTGGGAACAGGTGTTGAGGTGACTAAAAGCAAAAAGAAATGAAATCCAAAAGAAATAGGATCTGTAAACAGGAAACACAACACTAGTTAGAACAAAAACTAAGTGTTTATTTCATATGGTAGTTCAAACCAGAGGCAATGTGATACGTTTGCTAGAGTCAGTAGATTGGTTGGTTAATGATCGACTCGTGGGACAGAAGGGAAGAGTTTGTAGCAATGGAGAAGATGCAGAATATGGTCCATGCAGGGACTTTTGATTAAGTCAAGCCACCACGACCACGGCTAACAATAAGGGTCTCCGTCTGCCTTCTGCCGAGTCTTCTGTTCTGAACAAAACCCAGCTCCTTTTATGAGAATTGGTCATTTCTCAGAGTGGGCTTGATACAGTGTGAGGCAGGACTAATTACAACGGTCAATTATTATTTCCCATCCCTTTGCTGGAAGTATCTACATCTGGCCTAAGGCTACATCCATCAATGCCAGAGTCCAGGCCCAAACTTATCTTTGCTTTGGAATTTCCTGGGTGGTCAAAATAAACAGGCCTGTTTTATCTACTTGACATCTTTCCGGTTGGATTTTTAAAATAAACAGAGTTTCTTAGGTGGATTCATGATTTAATTTGAAATCTTTCCCCAGGTAGTTTTTCATGCACTTGTAAAATCCATGGTATAATTTACTTACTTCTAAAACCCTGCTGCTGATAGTATCACAAATCCAATCATATAAGTATGGAGGATGGAAAGATGCACACCCACTTGTTTATAGAGGCAAGAAGTCTCCCAATCTATGTGGGTTTGTTATCGGGGATTCTGTGAGGTCATGACCAAGCAACAACAACTATAAATGCAAAGACAACCTTTAGAAAAACAAACATTTATTCATTCAAACAACCAAGGGAAAATACAGGTTTAGTTAATGTTTATGTATGTGAGTGTTCATTGTATTGGCTTAGCGATATTTCTAAATATAATGCACATTAATAAATGTTCAAGGATTTCTTAATGTATTGAAGTGTAGTGTTATATTTAAGTGTTCATTATATCGGCATAGTGATATTTCTAAATATAATGCACATTAATAAATGTTCAAGGATTTCTTAATGAGCTGGCAACAGTAAAAACGTCTTATTGGTTTGATAGGGGATGAGCGAAGAAAAAGAATTGAAATTCGTGCCTGCGCTCTTGATGTGTGATTTCAGGTCATATGACTGCATTTACGCGCTCCGATTGGATATGCCCTAAGCCATCACTTTTGGATCACCTAGGAATATTCAGTTTATGAATCATCCATTATGGTTCTAGGATCTATTCAAGGAACTGTTGCCAATTGTAGATAACATACAGAGACTAGGAATCAGTTATATTACTATGCTTTTGATGAGCAAGATAATTGTTCAGTTTAATAGCTGTTCTAATTGATAAAAATTTAACAATGATACAAAGTTACTGATCAATTTGCATCTTCAGGGCATGTCATTAAATGATCATATTTCATTCATAAAAAGCATTACATAATTTCTATTTAATCATTAATAACTGTGGAAGACCTCTCAGTAAGGTACACATTCAGATCCTATCAATAGCCTGTAATTTGCATAAAATATTTTAGTGAAGTTGGTAAATATAGATCATTAACTTACATCTCAACTTCCTCCCCCTCATCTATTTTTCTTTGGTTCTTACTACTATACTATGATTATTTATTCTGTTCACTAGTTGGAAAGAGTGTAATGCAGTGAGATTACAATGAAAATTCATGAGTTAGTACATAATTAATCATTGTGACAATGAAAATTAAGAAAAACTGCAGTATCCAATATATTGTTAGAACTTTAAAATTAACTCCTACTTAGTAATATGAGGTATTTATTCACCACACGGTCAGATTTTAATGTGGGGCCTGCACGCATACATATGGGTAGCGACAAACATTGTCTAGTTCCCTTTGGGAGGCCTCAGGGATTGATCTGGACCGTACCCCTTTAAATGCAATGAGGAGGTGCAGCCCAGAGGAGCGGGTACCCTGGAACTAGACATACTTTTGGGGGCACAGGAAAAACCTGTGCCAGGTAACTCCTACTAATTTATAAACACCAAACAGAAAATGGGGTAAAGATAATCTCTGAATGAAACTTGAAATAACACCCCAAATATGTATATTTAATATATTATACGGTCAAAGAATATTGTTGATATATATATTTAGTGTGTGTTGCTAAAACATTAATAACTAATTGTTATATTATAGAAACTGTTTATTCTAATTGGCTTTTTCAACTATTGGAATATGGTGTCCATCCAAAATTGAAATTTATTGTAATGTAGTTGATTCAAGTGTAGTTATATAAAAGATCATTTTAGAACAAAAAAAAAGGCAACTACTGTACTAGTTATTTAACTTGGGCAACTTTGCTTTGCACAGGTAATCTTTAATCATCAGTAGCAATAAAAGTAGTAAAAATGAAAGGTCTTAAGATAAATGATTAATTTACTAAAACAATTATATAACATTTTGAAATATAGCATTTGACGAGAGATATCTTCCAATCATGATGGTAGATTTGTTGAAATGAAAGCATGAGATATAATATTATTTTTTTTAAAAAGTAATATTTAAAAACGATTTTTTTTGTCACTTTTGAAAAAGAAAATGTTCTTCTTGCTGGGGAGCATTCATGTTTTTGTGTACACTCCGAATGCGTGATATTGCATTTTATCATATCGTAAAGTCATATTGTATCCGTGGATAAGTTAATTAGACACAATTATTTCGTTGGAATTATCTCGGAGAATATTAGACACATAGAAGATAACAGCCTTTAATGAGAATTATCAATTGACCAATGTAAAAACTTGAACCGCTCCCTGGTATTAGTCTCTACGCCATTTTTACGAGTGGTCGTTCGTTTGGTTGTTAAAGAGTTTTCTTCTTTTTAAAACAGAATTAATGAAGTAATTGGTAAGTTTTTTCTTGACAAAAAATTATCTTCAGTCATTTTTTTAAAATTCATGTTTTATTTTCTGTAATGCGTGTTATTTTCCACCTTATTTCTTAAATAATCTGCTTTTGAGAATGCGTTTACATCCCCTTTACCTGATACAGCGTGGCCATGAAGTGGGTTATCAGTTGCGCACTTCTTCACGAATGAAATCAAGGTTAAGTTTTATCAAGAAATATTCCTGATTCATAAATTTTACACTCAACAAATTGTACCCATTCTACTATCTAATTTTACTTTATTGGTTAAAATATCGCCTGAATTAAAGGTTTGTGAAAAAAAATCTTGAGCCCCCATTTTGTGACTGCCCTGATCTAAGGGACACGCTGGCCATCTACGGCTTTTTACGTCGCTCTCCGATTTCCACAAACCACGCAAAATAATCACTTTTATTTAAGATAATATATCGTATATAACTTACTTATATTAAATCTATATTCATATTTTTGTTTTTCTTGAGTCAAATATATTGAAACCTTGACTCTTCTTATCTATGCTACTACTATTATTAGGAACTCCATCTTCTCTTAATCTTTTTGGTTCTAGTTTTAGTAGCGACTATTCTACTTTTAGCCATGCTCGACTTCATTAGGTAGAAATATTTTTGTTTTCTAGCCAGACTCTCATTAATTTGGAAGTTTTAGCCTCGCTTAAAAGTTTCGAATGCTTTTTCTTTTATTTGTAGTTAATAATTATGGAATTATATTTTTATATTTTACCTGCTTTTTTAAGCAGCGCTATGTAAAGTTGTTTTTCACTAATGTTTGAGATACATTTTAAATTCAGGGTTCATTCTTGATTTCTTTAAACAGCTTCTTAATCTCTGAATTATTTTGTATTGAAAATATCTGATATTTACGTGAGATTTTTTATTTTACTTCAGTTGTATTTTCTTATTTATTTACTAATTTTATCTTTGTTATTTTTAAGAGACCTAATTTACCAAGTTGTCTACAATAGATTTACTCATTTTTGCAGTTATTGCTTCAATTTTATTGAAATTAATATAATAAATGCTTTTAAAAAAGAGTCCTGGGTTTAAAAAAATTAAAATGACATTAAGTTTTGAAAGTAAAGCTCTTACGCGGTTTTATTTTCAACATATTGTTCATCTAATGAAGTAAATATTAATGACCGATATCCGCAACAGACCGATTTAAACTTTTTTTTAAATAGATCTGCAATGAAAAACATGTAATGGGTCTCTTTGTCAATATCTTTTTTTCTTTGTTTATATTTTAAAGAACCTGTTTTTTTTATTTGTACGTACTTTTAAACTATCCAGTTGTAAAGTCAGTTCAAAATTCTTAATACGTGTCGTTTGTATGTGTAAAGAAATCGGCCAAGAATTGGTGACCGGAAAAGTCATAATGTAGGGCATTTTTATTTTGCGACCTCATAACTTTTAACCATTGTCGGAATCAACCACGGATGCACAAAGCACATTAAAATCATGTATTTATTTAATTCAATATGTAGTATTTAATATCATTTATCTATGTTACTATTTTGGCAATCTTTGGATACATGCAGTTTCCTAACTACGGCCACTTTGAATGGCTAAAAGTGGCTAGATTTAAAAAGAAAATGGCTGTTGTTCTCGATCTAAAGATACCGTTTTTTATATTTATATATAAATCAATATTTATTGATTTGGTCGATCATATTTTGAATTCTTTGGTAAGCCCCCAGTCATCCGTCACCACACATGTTCTCTAGGCAGTTACCTTTTCCGCGTCCGTTGAATTCAAAACATGGACGGCGTAAACTTTTCTCAGTGGCGAAACTACCATCGTGATAATGACAGGTTCTTCGCTGCTTTCATTTGTTTATGAAACGTTTTTTCGGTTTATCCTTTTTATACCCTTCTAGGAGAGATAACGTTTTCTCAAATAAAGATTTTTTTTCATTTAATTTTATCCGATGAAGTATTATAAATCATTAATTTTTATCACTACTTTCAACTTTTGTTGTTTTTTTTTAACCGGCCTGAAGTTACGATAAAAAATTAAGATGAAAATTCGGATATCATTTACTTAAGCAATGTTTTCAGAAATATCTAAAAACATCTAGAATATAGGGAAGGGAAATTTAGCGTCCGAAATACTGCGACACAAGATTTTAATAATACAATGTTTGTTGGTCATTTCTGAATTTAAAGGATTTTTAATGTAAATGTTTTTCGTTTAAATTTACGAAAGGGCACGATTAATACAATTTTTACTGAACTTTATTGTGACGATTTCTGAATTTTTAAAAGGTTTCTAATTTAAATTTACGAAAACGGGCACGCCGCACTACAGAATAAACGAAACAAACTTTTGATTTTTAAATGTTCAGTTTATTTCTAAATTGACGTTAGTGTCAATGTTAAATTTGATATTTTTCTGCGATAGTTAAAAAACACAGAAAATTAGGGACGTGAGCAATAATTTGGGACGCTAAACTACACTTCCCTCCAATCTGGATGTTTTTGAAAACATGGCTTAAGGTAAATGATGTCCGATCTTCCCATCACTCGTTGAGAGCTTTGATATTTTATTTTCGTCGTTGATTTCAAATACTTTTTCTTCCCTTCCATAGTGAAGGGAAGAATTTTCATCTTAATTTTTTGTGTTGCCTTTTTGTCGTAACTTCAGGCCGGTTAAAAAAAAAAGTAGTGATAAAAATTAATAATAATGATTTATAATACTTCATCGGATAAAATTAAATGAAAAATATCTTTATTTGACTAAACGAGTTATCTCCCCTAACGCAGAAGGATATAAAAAGGATAGCCGCATTTTTTTCCTAGCAAGAAACCAAAGTTATACAACCCCAAAATCAGCTATCTTAAGTTGTTTTGGGAATCTGAGAGGAAGTCCTTTTTAATCCATCAACCTTTTGAGGCGCATCGATGTATTTTCTATATTATTTTTTTCTTTAAATAATAAAATTCTTTCTTTTAAAATAAATTATATTGTTTCTTTGACTGAAAATAAAATTGTTTTTTTTTTTTTGTTGTTGTTGTTATGCAACGATTGATTGTTTTGCCTTGATTCTTATAATTAAATCTTACTTAATAAAAACAAACTCATAATCCTACCCGCCAGTAACACTAACAATGTCATAAAAGTTAAACGGAAGTAGCCATTTTATAGCTAACCCCTTTCTAAAACCCCAGTTAAGCAAAGATAACCAAAAAGTAATGTAACGTAAAATATGCTAAAGAGTAATTCAAATTTCAAATTCGATTTGGTTTTTAACCATTGATTTAAAAAAAAATTTTTTAACCTTCCACTTGAAAAAGTTGGGAGGAAAATTACAATAAAAAGTCACTGACCCACAATGTGCATAACAAAGTAGATCAACTTATTGGATTAGAGGGAAGAGTAAGACAAATGTTTCTGTTTAACAGGTGCGACCAAATTTATGGTTTACTTGTAACAAAACCTTTTTTTGAACTCTTGCTGTCGACAGCTGTCAAAAAGGTAAATATCAACCATCATATTGCAAACACTGTACTTTTCACCTTAAAATCTATCATACAACAACAAAGGGTGATTTTTCCCATTGGATTGACAATCTGATTGCCAGGAAAAAAGAACTTTGGAAATATTTTCTTGTTTCTTTGTCCTGAATTTATTCATTCTGGATAGTCTTAAAATATTTAAAAATCAAATATAAAAAAAATATTTTACTTTTGGATAGATTGTTAGTACTTCATAATTGAGCACAAAACAAAAATGTCATTTAGTGTCTCATTTTGACAGACCTTGAACAATTTTTAATTTAAAAAGTAAAATAAAACTTTCCCCTATGATAACTTTTATTTTGAAATTGTAATGTAAAATGAAGCCTATTAATTTGTTACATTTTCTAAAATATTGTAAATTTTCTATTAGAAAATATTTTCCTAATTAGCTTTAATAATTCTGAATGAATTTTCAAGAAAAAGCATAATTAAAATCCAATAATTGATAGATTTTCTATTTTTTGCATTTAGTCTGAAAGCTTAAAAAATACTGTATACCATGTTAATGTCATGAAAGTTATTGTTTTGCTGAACAAAAAAAATATCTACATTGTTAAATAATGTAGCAAGATATTTTTTGTGAAATACTCCATAATCTGTACTCTAAAATAATGTCCTTTTTAAAAAAAGAACATGTAATTAAGGAAACTTAATTTAGTGCCTGAATTCTGTCCTGATAGTGGTACAATGAAGGTCAAATTTTGAATTCATCAATCATTAAATCATTTTAGTACTGACCTAAAATTTGTAAAGTGTATTTGTGAGATTAAATCAGATCCCTTAACATAGGAAGTCACTGGGAAATTTCCACTGATTGAGGAATATTGTGGAGTAAGTCTCATGCAGTATATATCTCCATTCAAAGCTTCTCATTATGTGACCTCATCTTTGTTGCAAGTTCTATTCCTAGCTCGAGTTCCACTTAAAATCAGAAATTTACTTCTCCCAAGCACTAGAGACAGACCGACAATTTTTTCCAGCAACATCCACAAAATTATTCCTGGTTGTTTGGATAATGTGGATATAACAAATTTGAATTTGTATTAATAAACAGATAATTTCTAGAGTCATTATTATAAGAAATTTAGGATAAGAAAACATTCTTAATTCAAACCAAGGTTAGATAAGCTTCAAACAATCAGCAGTTGTTAGAAACCTACTTTTATTACTTAATAAATAAGAAAGGAAATGTGAACTTAGAGTTGGTTTCAAATTTATTCTTGCAAAGTAAAACTTTTTATTTAAAACAAATTTAACACAAATCTCTTAATTCTATTCAATCTATATAATACTAAAATGTTCATTCTGCTTGTGATATCTAATTAGTCTAAATGGTACACTGCATTTATTGAATTGAAAAATCTGGGTGATTTGCAACTTAATAAAAATAGTTTGCAGGTTGTGTTCACCTCTATAATGAACCGATTTCTGAGGGGAGATAACAATTAAATGCTAGTTATAAAGTAGTCTCCCTTATTTATTTGCAAATGCATAAAAAATCTGGATGCAATCAGGCCTTTAAATTTTATGTTCATTCTGGTCACATCAACTTGCACTACTTTTCTTTCAAAGGGTAACCCAATGGGTCACAGTTGTCTAGTAATCATTACTGCTTTACATGGCCAGCTTCTTTAAGGTTTTGCACAGCTGTGATAGATAAAACATTTAATTAAGTAGTAGGTATGGATGAAAATTTCAGAAATCAACATGTGAGAAATTTAAAAATCTATGATTCGTTGATGTGAGAAGAACAAATACTACACTTTGATCTTGAACTAAAGGCTGCAGAAGGCACATTACAATCAGGACCCCACTGCTCTGATAGTGTCCATATTCTTCATATTAGAAAATTTGAAAAGAATAGATTAAATTATTGAATGATGCTAGTGTTGCTTCTGAAAATTTAGTTATTGTAAGCAAATTATCTTATGCACTACCATATTTGTTATAACAATGAAATTGAAGGGGTAACCGGACAACTCAGTTGCCAATATTTCAAATCTGGACATTTCGGACGCATTTTGTTTCTGAAAATGACTAACTAGACAGGATTTAAAATGAATTTGTATTTTTTATCAAATATTTGATTAGTAAGATCGTAAACGTAAAACATTTTAATTAAAAAAAAAATATTAAATAACATTACTCAAAAATAAACAAAGACTAACTATAAGTTGAAAAAGATATCTAAAACACTAAGCAACAAACATGAATTAACTTATTATAAATTGCATTGGATTTATATATTTTAATTCTATTTCATTTTAAATCCCGTCTAGATAGTCATTTTCGCTTTTAAAAACGAAATGTACGGATTTGAAATATTGGTGGCCGAATTGTCCTAGATTCAGTTGAAGTAGATCTCCATATACTGATTATGAAATGTGTATTAATGTCTGAAGTAAAATGTTACACTTGATTTAATCTTGTTAAAAGATCTTTTAAAATTTTATGTGTATTTTTCATTCTTACATTCTTTCAAGCAATTTATTTAATGTGTTTCATTGTTAATATGCTTGTTCATGAGGATATTTCAGTTCTCTCTCTTTTATTTCTCTAAATCTAATTATCAGCTAAAAATGTTATTTTATGAGTGAAAAATAAGCAATTATGTGTATGATGAATCATATGGTTGGAGACAGTTTTCTTAGGCTATAACAGAACGATAAAGCTAATAATTTCATGTTTGATAAACTCTAGTTCAGAAGTACATTCTTCAAAGCCTAAATATAGTTATGCTGTATTTAGTAATTTGCTAGTCAAATTTAGATTAGCCTTAAAATAAAACAAACTTTTTTTTATGATTTGACATTGTGTTTCTGGTATATTACTGATGTGAATATATTCAGAAAGCCAAGATTTTCTTAGGATATAACTCGCATGATATTTATTTAATCTTATGACCTGAAACGATCTAGTTTTTGCTCTAGTACAAAGAACCAACAATATTTCATTACATATTTTTGTTTCAATCACGCTTAATGAAGAATTGAATAGTATTTGTCCAATTTGTGTTTAGCTCTATTCAGTATTAAAAGTATTGTTTTTGCTACAGTGGAATAGAAAAGCTGCTTGACAATGCAGTATGAGTTACCATCTGCTGATCTTGCTACATTTTAATAACTTGGTTCTCTCTTGTTTTAGCTAAATATAATGTTGATGGTTGAAAATAGATACAAAAAATATTATGATTATAGGGAATGTTTTTGAAACTTGTAACAAACCCCCAAAAAACAATGTCAGTAGATTCACATGGAATTTCATCATGCATAATGGTATGAATGTTATATAAATATAAGTAGTAAATGGTGGCCTATTGTTTATACAATAAAAAATAGGATGCAATTCAAGAGATTACCTACCATCTAGAATTTTTGTTTTATATTTGTATATCTGATTTTTAATAAGTTTCTTTTTAATAATACACCGAGAAAACTACATTAAACTAATCCTCTTATTTAGTTATACATTAAGAATATCTTCTTGAGCAGTTCTTTACATATCAGAAATTGTTTTTGCTATTCTAGGAATATGTCAATTTTTTATGTATAAAAAACAAAACATTCTTTTTAAAGATTTTGGGAACAATTTCTGTAAAATTTCAACTATTCTGTTTTTATAATCTGATCAATTATTTCTTGGTTAATTAACAAACAAAATACTTTTTGATTTTCAACATGTATGAATGATTATTTGTTCTGTAACATTTCTTTGAAGCATTTTAGAAAATATTATTTATGTGATTAACATGAAACCATTTCTGATATCTTAAGGTATATTACAGTAGAGGCTTCCATTGTCTTTTGTTAGTCTTCCTAAACTAATTTTTGAAGTTAGATCTTTTTAGATTCATTAGCAACAGAGATTAAAGTGTAGCCTTTCTACCTAGTGTTCTAACAACTATACTTATCAACATAGCTGAAGCTTTACATTATTTTTGTTATTGTATAACGGATGAGAAATATGTTTAACTATTTATCCTCATAAAATACAAGAGAAATTAAGTATAATTACTAATTCACAACAATTTCTTTTCAAATTTCTGTTAAGGTTAAACTAATTTATCTTTGAAATAACATTAGTTATCATTATCTTATTTGTGTGCAGATTTGCTGAACTATGAATCAATATCCAGGATTTGTGCCCATGATGGTGCCTCCACCATACATGATGGCTGTCCCTATGGCCCCTGGTATGCCCCCCCCTCCACCTCCGGGTCAGCCAATTTTAGCTGGAGCACCTGCTGCCACATTGATCCCAACATCCACCCCTCCTGCTGCAGTTGCCACTTTGACAGGACACCCTGTTCATGCAGCAGCTGCTGCTGCTCGAAAACGAACCTATGAGGAAGCCAGAAGAGAAAGGTAAAAAATAAAATGAAATTTATTTTATTATGTCTTCAAATACTTTATATTTTTTTAAAGTTCTCATCATATTTAAATAATTTATGAACTAATCTTTTTGGCTTTGAGATAATAAATTTCTACCAAATTTTTTTTTTTTTCACTCTAATTGAAATTAAAAAGTAAAATAAAATTGCTCTACAATTTTTTATTTATATATTCAAAAACAAAAAAATAAATTATCCGCAGTAAATTTGCATAATTTCTATGTTTTTCCATACAGTAGATTGAAATTGCAAAGAATTTTATTGATTATCAATTTTTGGAATTGTTTTTGTATTACCAAATTCAAACTCTAATTTGTTTTATTGTTGTTACTGTACCTGTATATTTCAGCAGATTAAATTTCAGCAGGTTATTTGAGGAGCTGTTTTACAAAACCTTTCATTGAATCAGAAATCTGCATTATTTTATATTTTCAGACTGTTTTGATTTTCAGATTTTTTCTGTTTTTTAAGAGTTGCCTTCTTTTTTTCTTGTTTACATTCTTTCTTTTAGGTGACCCTATTGAAAACGTTTTTCAATACCTAAAGTTATTTCTATATGTATGCATGTTCAAATACAGTTGAGATATTGAAAAAATACTTCGGGTTTGTTGGTGAGATTTGATTGCTTATATCTTACTATTTGGAAAGGTGATTATACTAGCATTAATGTATACTGGAGCAGTGCCCGTTCCAAAGGTGCATGTTTGAAAAGGGCTGGACTTTATGGTGTGTGGAGCAGCCTGCCATAGTTGTCATGTAAAATAACTTTCTGCCCGTTGTAAGAAACTATGGTTTCGAAGTATTTCGGTTACTTCTCTTCAGTGTTGCCAATTTAGATATTCTATATCTAAAGTTAGATAATTTTACAGAATGGAAGTCAAGGGTGATAATTTATAGAAACTATGAAGATCTATTAATCTTTTATTTATTTTTATTAGATTTCTCACAACTTTGTACAATGGCAAGTTGTCGAGTTATCGCAGTACATGCACGCACACACAGAACAGATTTCTTCAACTGTAGTTAGATACACATAAACTGCATTGAAAAAGTTAGTCTTGTAATAAATTATTTTAGGAAAGTTTTGTAAAATGAGATGGACCACTTGCAGATGATAGTATTTGGGAGGTTTCCTGTTGGTGTAAAAAAAAAAATATTAGTTTTTGATAATAGTGCATTCATTTTATTTTTCATCTAAATCCTTTGCAATTATTTCAATAGCACGAGAATTTCTCAAAGAAAAATATTAAAATTTTTTTTTTTTTTTTTTTTTTTTTGAAATTATATGCACGAAATGTGAAAGAATATATATCAAGGTTTGTAATGTGACTTAGTCTGAATTAAAGGTAAATTGAAATATATTATTTGTATTTTACTGATTTTTTTGAATTTGGTTCTAATTTATCTTAAAATAATCTTTTATTACTTAAATTTAACACTAAATTTTATAGACAACTTTATTATGCACACAATTGGGATAAATGCTTTTTATTGCAATATTTAAAATTCAGATATTATTAATTACCAATCCTACAATTGTAAGTAACTACATAATGAGACGGCCAAACATTAATATCTGTAGTTGATTGTAATGTTGATATTTGGGAAATGTTATTTTTGTATGTTTGATTATATCTAGAAATAATTGAATTCATGCCTTGAAATCTCAGGCTCTGAATCTACTACAGAAATTTAGCTTTGTAAAAGATTAGACATGATTCTTTTTACAAAAGGTTTTAAAGTATGAATAATCATTATGATTTAAAGAATCTTTCTCTTCAATCCTAGCTTTAATCATTCTTTTCTTTATGAAAGAACATGAAATTTTTTATCAGTAAGATTGCCCACAACAAGGATTTTTAATTTTATAGCTTTCCCATGAATTAAAATAATAGTTACAGTCCATGATTTTATAATCTTTAAAATACTAGTAAAATATTTATATTCCTGCCATGAAGTTTTTATAAGTATTATTTTGATTATAAAGGTTAAAGGTTGTAATGGACAGTAACTGATATTCACTTGTACAGTGTATTGAGCATTTCACCATTTCCAGTTCCAGTTTATGATGTTACAGTAAAAAATGCACTATCAGTTATTTGAATTATTTTTCTTTGCATTTATTTTTTACTGGAAATTTAAAATGAAAACTTTGAAGTTTTTAATGGATATGGATGATGTTAGAAATAGGTTAAATTGAAAATGCATGCAAATCAATCAATCTCTGCTTTAAATTTGTTGTAATGTTAATGTCAACCATTGCATGTTTCACACCTTTGTATTCATTAATCAGGTGTCTCTTTTAATTGGACAATTTCCTCAAGGAAGAATCCAATATATATGTGTAAAACTTTATTTTCTGAACAATTATTGAAGTTTATAATGGACAGTAACACAACCTCAGCAACAATCTTCTTAAATTAGTTCCAAATTAGAGAACTTAAGCTAATTATTTGGACATAATAATAGCTACCGTCTTTACTTTGTCAGATTGAACTGAATGTTTTTTTAAAAAAAAGATTTTCTCATTATATAATTCTAAATGCATAAACGATTATGCTAAAGAGCAAGACCTATTTAATTACAAAATTTGGTTCAGTGTTATGGAAAGTAAATCTACTTACACCAAAATTTCTTTTGGTAAAATCTATATGTTTTTTTTTTTTTAATGTTTAACAAATGTATATCCATATTGAGAAAGGCCTATGCTACAATAAACGTAGCCACACTGAGAATTGAAGGATATATATATCCTCGGATCCAGGATTCAGGATATCTTTTGTTATATGTTCTATATATAGACTTCAGAAAGTGATCCATAAAATTTTATATTTTTAACTATATCAAAGGTTAAAAAACTTAGTTTTCTATTGTGTATGAGTATTCTTCTGTTCGTCAGTTGAAAAATGATATCCAAATGACAAAGCAGCTGCTATTAATGTTGAAAGTTACTTTGTTATACTGCAGAACTATTATTCTATTTCAGAATTGCAACTAATTGTTACTTTTCCAACTTCTCCAGTAATGCATGAATATTCATTTTTTTTTTTTTTTTTTTTCCCAATGCAAATGTGGACTGCAATTTCTCACACCTGATTCATCTCATGTTTTTCTACAGGGACAAGTTAATTATTGCATGTTAACAATCATTGTAACTAAATGAATCTCATTTAAATGTAATGAAAATGTTTGAAAATTGTAACTTGAATTGAGAATTTCTCCTATACAGTGGTTGATATAATGAATATTAACAGCATTAGCAAAAATAGTTGTTGCTTCGAATTAGAATAGATTTCCTGTTTTCAGCCTGTTTAAGTATTGTTACAAAGTTTTTCCTGGATTTATTTTCAGATATTATGGATTGATATTTTACCTTGTATGCGCTATGCTCATACAGAATTGTTTAACAAAATGTAATTTTTTATTGTATGTACAGGGTTTTTAAATACCAGATTTAGTTCTCAAATGAATGAAAAGCAATAATTTATATTTGACTCCACAATCGGGCATATAAATATGTTAATCTTCCTTGCAGTATAGTTTCTTTTATTGGCTATGTTGTAAATGCTTCCTCATAAACATTGTTGGAAGTTTTACTATATTTGTACTAAACTATAGGTTATCTTTGTTGTGCTTTTGTTTTCCTTACTTTTCATTGTAGCCTTTCCTATTTTGCCTCCCATTTCTTTCTTCTGCATCTTGGGACCTTGATTGGTCATATTGTTTTTAACGTCTATAATTTGGTTTGAAATCACTTCATGGTCCATCGGACACTTGCTAAAAAAAACCTTCATCAGTGAAGTTGTTAATGCTAAAATAATTAATAGTGACTCTTGGTAACACTTGCAAGATGCTAGAGCCATAAAAGAATATTGTTTTGGGGGGAGATAATAATTATTCTCCATGTAATTTTCCTCTGAATTATCAGTAAAAAAACAAACATAATATATGAAAATATTATCCAAGGATAACATCTGAAAATGTTAAAAGGAATGGAACTCTTGGACCTTGTCTGATACTTATTTTAAGGAAATAACCTTTTTAATTTGAGGTGACAAATAAAATAGTATATATTATGATAGAAGTGACCATCTCTATTCTCAAATACATTAAATCTTATAAGTGCTACTTCACCACATTATTTAGAAAGGGGACTTAATTTATGAAAAATTGATCAGACCTGCTTGAAGTGAGCTATATGAAATGTTATGGAAATGTTTAATGAATATATATTTCAGGAGATAGATCTTTGAATAAACTCAAAATTTGTGTTTCTTAAAGTGTCTTTGCTATAAATTACTAATAGTCTGTCCCCTCTAATGTGACACTCCATCAATTTCATACATATAAAGGTATTGTATCTGTTAATAATGTATTTAGTTTTATCCTAAAAATGAGAAATAGCTGATATTTTCATGATGGTTTCCAGCTTTTACTTAATGCCAAAGTATTTATTGTAAATCTAAAATACTTTGTTTTTAGATGTTTTCTTATATTTCCAGTTTTTCTTTTTTTATAAAGAAATTAATACTTCTAAAAAGATTCCTTACTTTTTATATTTACAGATGTTAAAATATGCAATCTCTTGACCAATTCCTCAATAAAAGTTGAAATTTAATCCAAATTACAATTTTGAAAAATCAATGATTGATAATGTATCTGTATACATTATTTTATCATGTTTCTTTAAAAATATGCCCAAGTTTTTTTTTAATATCATGTTCATTAACTCAATTAATCCGGGAGTGCACACAGGTACACTTTAAATTTTGCATCAAAAGCAACAAAAAAAGACTCTACAGAGCCATCAAATACGAATTGGCCACTCCGGAATGCATTGCTAGCTCTACTGCCACTATTTTAGCCCACGTGTAATTGAAAATATCAAAGTTTTGGGAAAGTTTTCTTTTTTCCAAGGAGAAACCTCATAAACCTCATAAAAAGATGGAATCAAGAAGCATGAGGTATGATGTGCTGAAACTTTTAGAAGTTGATTTTGACCATTATACAATTGAAAGTGAGATATCAGATGATGGTGCAGACAATATTCATACTTACTGCTGATGTTGATGACACTGGCTCTGAGTCTGATTGTGTGACACCTGGCCCTTCTGCTGACTGAGTATTAGAAATAATGTTCAGGAAATGAGACACAGACCGAGGTCACCTGTGAATTATTGGAATGAATATGGCTCAAGTGAAAAGTAAACTCCTCATTCAGGAGGCAAGCAGTGATGACAAAAGTGATCATAGTAATGACAGCTATGATGGGACACACACAAGACAAAGGGGTCATGCATGTGGTAGGTAGCCAAATCCTCATTGGGCAAAAGCACCATTGCATTCTGCTTGTATCCTCTAAGCCTATTCATCCGGAATGGAGTGAGTAGTGGCAAGTGCATGCAGGGCCTGCCCCTCAAAACATTTCCTGCTAATACATCAGCAAAAGGGTACTTCGAGATGCTGTGGGATGACCTTCCTTGACTCCACCAGTGGAGAGGCTAGATTACTCATTGAATCACAGACTGATGTTCGATGAAGATTCACATTGTAAAGTCTGTTGTTTGCAGTGAACACATCTGCCATGCAAACCCTGGATGTTATGTGATTAATGAATTGACTAAACTTTTATATATCCATATAGTCCTTTGTACAATTATCTTGAAATGCATCCATATTTATTTTTATATTGTAATATTGATTCAGTATTCACCTATCTATGCAAGCTTGAATTAGCATGTCATTGGTAGTGACGGACACTATTGGTGTAATTTGTCTATAAAGTCTGCTCATCACTTTATGATCATATTTGAGGCATAGTCCTGCCTTGAAATCAAGCATTTTGCTTCAATTCTGTTGTACTGTAGTGTTACAGAGGCTGTGAAAAATGACACATGAATGAAATGCCTGAACATGGCGGCCATTTCGAATACATAATGAGGTAACATAACCATTATATTTGTACTAGCATATACCTGTCAAAAATGATGTTTTTATGTACGGATTGGCAATAAGGAGACAAAAATCTTTTTGTGATATGAAAAAAAAAAGTCATAGAAACTTATTTTATTAAAAATATAACTTATTTCCTTAAAAAATAAAGTTGGCCAAATTTGACAAATCTGGCCTTTTTTTAAAAGTCATTTGGCCATGAAATTTTTGGTTTGGCCATATTTAAATCTAGCCCTTTTGAATTCCCCCTTTTTTTTGTGTGTGCTGAGAGTATTTGCAATTGCCCATTTTTGCGAGTTTTTGGCCAGAAACTGCCTTTTGGCTCCCAATTGCTTCTTGACTGTGAAAGCAGTTTGCGAGTTTTTGGCCAGAAAGTGCCTCTCCCAATTGCTTCTTCACTGTGTCGGCTACATGAAAGGAAAGAGAAAACATTTGATATTGTTGCGTTACATTGACACATGTTTGTTGATGTACTTCTTTGATGGGAACGGCATGTCTCATTTTTCCACCCTTTAATTCTATTGTACAATCTATCTTATTTGGACCAGTCCATTATGAGTTGTAGGATCTCAGCTAGCAGACAGCATGAATGAAATCCATATCTTATAACCTTCAATATGATATATGACTTTGCAGGGTTTCTTAGAAAATGAGAAAACTTGAATCCATCCATTATGTCCTTGTCACCCTTGCTTGTAACCCTTAAAAACCCAGACCCGAATGAGTTAAAGTTTACGATTTTTGTGTAACTGTTATTTATTTGGGCTGGGTTTCAACGGAGACATTGAATTCAACCCTTTGTAATTCTTTTTAAAGATGTTATGCAAATCATTCCTATTGTCTGTCAACATCCAGTGCAAAGATTGACATGTGTTGTGCCAATTTCTTTCTCACTATAATTGATATCTAGTAGTAATGCATCTTATTCTGTCCATTATATCTTTTTTAGTTTGAAAGCCCTGATATTTTGCTTTGAAAAATCTTTTTAAAATCAAAATCCAATTTTATCCTCTTCCCAAAAGTCTATCTCAAATTCATTAGATAGCTTATATTTTCTTTTTGCCAGAGAAATGTTTGAAATAAATGTTAAAGCCTAATGCAGAAAAAGCTCTAGTGATAAAATGTTTATAAATACAGAACTTTTTATTACTACTTTAATTACTTTCTCCTTTAATTACTTTCTCCTTTAATTACTTTCTCCTATTTCTAAAAATATTTTAATATAATCTGACAGCCTAATTTTCAAAAACTTAACCCTCAAATATACTTGAATCATTTCAACTGATTTTCTTTTCTAAGATAATATATTTCTTTCTTTTCTTTTGAATTTTTTAATTTCACTGTAAGTTTAACCTTTCCCTGATAGAACTATTTATTCCTTTTAACATTAACTGACTAAAATGGTCTTGTATAACCAGTACAAAGATACAAGAGTGATCAAATTTCTCCAGTTACAATAAAGGTACATCAGATAAGGCAGTACATTTCCTTTTTTAGTTCAGTGGTTCCTCCATTTTACACTTGTTTTATTTTACTTATTGCATTTTGAAGTTGAATTGAAATTAAAAATTGTTTTAGTTCTTATTTATTTTTCTATGATTTGTTTACCAAGTAGATAATGGATGAATGTGTACTTGTTTGTAGGCTTATTTCTTTTTCTCTAGTACAAGTATTTTGCTTTTCAGTTACCTTCGGTATATTTCCCCGTTTCAGTATTTGAGGAAAGCACAATTTGTCATCAGAAGGCATTGATTTGTCTATTTGTTAAAATCTGAACAAACAGTTTACATTTTTAAATATTTCCTTTCTCCTGTTGCCAAACTAATTTGGTGTTGATTTGCATGGCATTTTTGCTATCTCCTTTTGCTTAGATTTGCATGTCACTTCATTGCTCATGTATGCAGCATTTCTATTCATCATGTTAGTTAATTTTCAAAACATTTGGAATAGGATGGGTTCATCATCATCATCATCATCATCATCATCATCATAACTAGTGCTTATTCAATTTTTTTCCAAATCTTATGTTACATTTACTTAAAATATTTATTGAAATTCAAAAAAGATAAACAAATTTGTATGCTTGGAATGTTTCTAAAAGCAGTCAGCGGGTCTATAAAATAATTTTTCAGAAATATTTTCACATAACATTTGTGAAATAAAGCAACAAGTTAGTCTTCAAGTGCCTGCTAATTTCAACTCATTTTGTATTGGATCAAATAATTAGAAAAGAAGTATTATATAAGCAGTTTAATCTCGGTTATTGGAAAAGATACATGACATTGCAACAAAATTTTGAATAGAATTCTTTGGCCATTTGTTCCGACTTGTTTAAACAGGACTGAAGTTTCTGTAAAATGTTTAGTTTTTCTTTCAAATTTGTTTTATCACTTAATTTTCTGAACAGTAGGGTAATAAGATGCTGCCTCTCAGTCTGCAAACAATTTTCAGTTGCAATTTATTTGATTTTCTTTTTCTTTTTTTTTCTTTTTTCTTTTTTTTTCCAGAAAATTGTTTATATTCATCAGAAACTGAAGTACATTTATCCCATTATGAGGTGGACATTGAATATATATATTTTGATGGTCTTTTTCTCACAGCTACTATTTGATCTAATAGATATTATGAAGATCTAAATGGTATTGTTACATATTCCATGAATTTGTAATAATCAGAATATACTTATATTTTGTGAAACTGAATTATTTTGTTCAGATATGTAAAATTACTGCACCACTCACTTGTGATTTTAAATCTGTGAGCAGAAATGTGTATGGGGCCTCCTTTATCACAATGGCTTTGATGTTGTTATGTATTACAATATTTGTCAATGTACTGTCTAATCATTGTTTTGTCAATTGTTTTATCCCCTCCCCCCAATAATTTGAATATTTAATCGCTACATATTGAACTAAAAATATTAATCACCTTTTTTTTTTTTTTTCCCCAATTATATAAATTTTCATTGTTTTTTTTGTTTTTTTTTTGTTTGTTTTTTTTGGTTTTTAGTCAGTTAAAACATTGATTCATAAAATCTAGTCCTGCAAAAATCAGCAACATCCCAATCTTCAGTGTGTGTATATGTGTATATATATATATATATGTATATATATACACACACACACAATATTTCTAGAAATTGCTACATTAAGCATTGGAATGAAATTTCAGTTCACACATAATTAGATGTTTGCCAATTTGTATTCATATACCAAAATAAAGATATTTCATGTGCTCTAGAATAATAAGGAGTAAATTATTCAAATTATTGGATTCATATAGTAGTCTTTACATTTTATTTTCCATCTAGTACATATTGGAACCATTTTTAGATTACTTTATTGATTAGAAGTTGTTGGAATTTTTAATAAAATATTGTGTGATTTTACTGAATGGTGCTTTGGATTACTGACTGCTCTATTTCAAATGAAATTTATCTATAAAATCCTAAATTTTGAATAATAGAACTTGTGTAATATGTATTAAAATGTTGACATTATGTACACACATAAGTTTACACATTATTTGCATTGAAATATTGATGTTTGACCAACCTGGGTATCATGTATTTTATAAGCATAAGGCTATAGTACTTTGTAATGGCTTAAAGTGTTCAGTAAGGTGAGGATTGAACTGCAACCTGTGTGGCCTTCACTCCAATGCTTTAATTACTAATACTTTGTTGTGCTCATTAAAATTTATTTTCTTTGTTGCATAAAAATATAAAAGTTTGGCTTTTTATTGGTACTCTTGTTTAATTTTCAGCTTGACCAGAACTAATCAGCAAATCCTTATTGCTCTTCATTCTGGGGGTTTCGTATAAGCCCATCATTAATAACCTGATATGATATAAGATAACTTTCAAACCAATGTGTATAACTTCTGTGAAAAAATTTATGAAGCACTTGCATTTATATTTCTGTCATAGATATCTATTGACCGATAGGAGGGGCTCTTTTCTTAAGGATATTACATTTTACACCTGAAGAGGGTTGTAAAATGAATTGACGAAACGTTGTCTACATCGAAGATGGGAAGAAAAGTTTAGATTGTTCAAACAAAAGTTGGTATATTTATTGATATACTGAGTAATCAATGGTAATTATGTTTGAAAATGATTAAATCATCACTCATCCAGCCTTGATTACTTTAAGCACTTTTAATATGTATAAATGGATGGGAAAAATTCCTCTTCATTTAGAACTTTACCCATTCCTTGTTTTTTATGACAGTGCTTGAAGATGCATATTTGTTTTTTAAATTTGCTTCATTACAGATATTTTGTGTAGGAGAAACAATCATAAATTGGATTGCTTGACTTGCATGTGATCTTTAGATTGTCTTCCTTCTCACTTGTTTCTATAAAATAGAAAACTTCTACACAATATATTTTTCCACCTATACCATTTTAATTTTAACAGGACCCACCACAGTACCAATAATGACTGACAGTAAGCATTTTCCAGTTCTTCCATCGTTGTCTATGAACATATGTATATTCACTCTTGGATGTTATTACCTTTTATCAATTCTGTTTGGAAGACTATATGATCTTCATAGGAACTAGTTGCATATTTCATTTGGTGATAAGAACTATATAAGATCTTTCAAAGTGCCACATTTTGTGTATCTTTCTCTCTTAAAATTAAGTTTTAGTAATACTTGATATTTTCCTCTTTAAGAATTCTACCTGTTTGTAGATTATATTAGGATGTTACAGTACATGACTAGCTTAATTTTGTATCGTGAGTTTTTTAATATTCATTTAAGTCTTTTTGATGCCATAGTAGACAATTAGAGACCGGAATCAAAGCTAATTGTAAAAATTAACCTTTGTTATTTTTACAAATATGGTAACATTCTTGATAGAGGTTGAACCTCTTTAATCCAGCATTCTGTGGTTCGGCAACTCCCAGGGTCTGGCACATTGTGTATCTGCCACCAGGGCAGCGCTGAACTTTGTTTACACTGCAGCCGAGTGTTTTGGTGACAGTCTTATTAATTTCATATATTCAGCTGTATTTTAGCCCTTCAGGAAGTTATCCAAGAGAACAAGAGGTGCAAAAGTGTAAGCATAACACTTTATTTAAGCTTGAGTTACTGAAACAATTAGACAAAGGAACTTCTGTAAAGAGTTTGTGTGAGTACTATAGGGTCAGATTGTCTACTGTGTGTGATTTAAGCAAACAAAAGGAGCAAATTTTCAAGTTTTTTGTTGAAAAATGTGTCTTAAAGGTCAGTTTCTGTAGTCCAGCAATGACCATGTCCCAAGCGTGCCGGATTAAACTTTTATAACCTATCAATAATCTATGAAGGACCACAACTTTGCTTGCAATGTGAAATGATTAGTGGATTTCAAATCTGGATATGAGTGCCCCTTTTTTCTTTTTTCAAGGGTAATGAGAATAACATCCTAAAACATACTGTATACAATTTTAATAAAAGTAATTTTTTCATAATATAAAATATCTTTCAAATTCGGATTTTTGTGGACATTTGTCATCTGTGGTTTATTCATGTTTTGATTTGCAGGTTTCTTTAGATATCAAATTATGCATAATTTGAATTTGGTGACCTAGCTAAGGATGGAGTTTTGTTAATCCCTCTTCAAATTGCTCAACTGCAAAACAAATGACAGAATTATAACTAATCATATCTGTTAGTTAAATGACAGAATACATTTATCTAATTAAGTCACAACTGTAGCTGACAAGTATACACTAAATATACATCTTTCTTTCACCTTATGTTTTTACTCTGCATGTCATCAAAATGTTGTTTTTTATTTTCTGTGTTACTTATAGGTTATATCATTTGTAATATACAACATTATAGAATAGAAATGCTACTTAATGTTAGTTGTCATTGCTATAACTCATGACAATATAATGTGAAATTGATATGTGCTATTTCAGTTATATTTCACCATTGGAAATATATATTTTTTTAAATTTCATATTAATTTTTTTTACCCTTTTTTTTATTTATATTTCTTTTCAGTGTACACATCCATTCTGATAATATGGAGGCTGCTTCAACTTGAGAGTTGAGTTGCCATAGGTTTCTTTACAGAAATTCAGCTATACATTTTCCAATGTTAATTGACAAACCATGCAAAACATATATGTTCAGAAATGTTTTATCTTTCAGTTCATTGTTTCTTACTCTATTGGTTAAATCATGTTTGTTTTTACTTTTTCTCCCTTAAATAAGTGCTATGCATTTGTATACAAATTGTATACTTCTATTTTTCAGTTTAATAACAAAAGGACCTGGATTGTACAATTTCCTCCATTTTAAAAAAAAACAAAACAAAAAAACCTTCAATCAAATGTTTCTTCTGTATTTTGAAGGACTGATCGTTATGAAGACAACTATAAAAAGTTAAATGTATAAGAGAAAAGTTTCTGAAATGGATTACTGTTTTAATGAACTTTAATTTAACTGTATAAATATTCACTTTAATAATGTCTATGCTTTTGCTAATATATTTATTTTTATCATAATTTAAAAATAAAATATAATTACTTTTTGAAAAATGATGAATCCTTAGGATCAGCTAGTGTTGACAACAAGACAATAATAACTTAATATCACAAATGAATTCCTTACAATGTAATTTTCCTTGACTTTAAAAGTAAGTTCTGAAGTAATGTTCATTTTTTTCTCTCATCCAAATAAGAATTTTAAGAAAATATAAAATCTCTTGATAGAAACAATTTTAGATAATTTTGGTAGTTGTCTTGGCTATCAGATTAAAGGAAACTAAGAAAATAGCTTTATCTTGATGACACCATAAACAAGTACTTATTCTTATTTATTAGAAAAGAAAGTTGTCAATTTAATTAGCTATAATTTTAAAATAATATTTTACATATACAAAATACTCTAACTGTATTCTTAGGATTCTACATGAATAAGTAATAACTGATAATCTTGGTACATAAGTTAGACAAGATCTTTATCAGCTCCAAAGCCACTTACAGAAATGTTCCACTGGTGCTGAATGTCTATTCATTTCAGGTATATAAGACATCTTTTCACAGCTGAGAATACACTTTACTTGTTTGTTGATATATGCAAGTTTATTATTGGATCCTTGCAATATAATTCAGCATTTCTTAAAATGATATCCTTTTGTTTTAACCTGCTAAATATGTTTAAAGAATGAAAACAATAAGCCTTATAGTTCCTATTTACCAGAACTCTCATGAGAACAGGATGTGACACAAGGTCAGTTTAATGTGGGGATACCACACACACGAATATGTGGGTAGGAACACCTCAAAGAATCTCTTTAGTCCTCGCAACTATCGTCGCAAGGACATAAGAGCACTTGACGGGGTCTCGGACGAATCCTGAGCCCCCTTGACTTGACTACATAGAGCAATACCACACCTCATTTGGTAAAACCTCATTGGCTATGGCATCATGTGTCCATCCAGCCAGAACAGATACTCCAGGATGAATCCTGTTTCTGTCAATAAGCCTTCCAATTTGCTCTTATAGCTGTAAAAATGAATAAATGGCTGTTTATAGGCAATGCTTTTCAAGGAGTAATACAGTAATGAACAAATTTGTACTTTGTGATATTGAAAAAAATGCATAAATAACTCCTACCACAGAAGAAAGCCCTCTACCTCAAGCATTGTATTTTAAAACAATGATTTCTTTAAAAATGATATCTTTATTTCAGAAAAGTTACAGGAAGCACCGAAATGTGTTAGATATAAAAATGATCTTAAAAATGTAATAGATATTTGTGACATGAATAATTTCTACAGACCTTGAATTAGAATTATTTCATTACAATCGTTGTCATGATGCATGTTTAATCAAAATGTTTTAAGTAAGGCATTTATAGTTTTCATTTTATTATTTGTTGTTTTTGCAAACTAAATTAAACGTTTAGTGTTTTGAAAAAGAAAAAAAAATGGTTTGCTTTTCATTACTGTAGCTAGAGTTGGAGATTTGTCAAAAATTCAGAAGAAATTAGAGAACTTATTTTGTGACCATGTAATATTTTTCAGTATATTATACATCCATTTATACATGTGTAAACAAAGTACTTACTGGTCAAACTTATATCTAATGATCAAATCATTTGATCCAACCATTCTTAATGTGCTGGTGAATTTATGAATTCAATCTAAACCACTAAGGAAAAACTTTAGTATAAAAGTTCCAAATTATCTGAGTAACATTGTGAATGATTAGTTTATGAATTTTGATAAGTGACACTTTCTCCCAAAATGAACATAATTCAAAATAAAGTTTAGGGATTTCCCATCGTAGAAAGATATCTTCTAAGCTGTAGTTCTTATAGTATATAATTATCTCAAAAGAAGCAGCAATAATTTAAACTAAAGAGTTTATCAACATGGTAAGGTATTAATTAAAGATTAATTAATTACATTTTTTTAATTAAATGATATAAGATTATCCGGAACTTATAAATTACCAGAGGTTTGAAATATGATCATTGTGAAACATAAAAGGGCTTGAAAGTTTTATGTAAACAAAGACAAGCAACATGTGAAGGTGTTTACAAAAACTTAAAGTTACTTTTCATTCTTTGTATTTTTTTTATAACTCTGAAAGTTCCTGCTTGATTATCAAATCAATATTAAGCAAGGTGAGTGTGTAAATAAGTACTGTGATATTAAAGACAACTGTTTCATGGCATAAAAAAACAAACAGAAACATTTGCATTTTGAAAGACCATTTCCATGAGTCAGCTTAAAATGAAGTTCAAGTAACAGTTTGATTATGATCAATATTTGATTGAAAAAATCACAAGATATAACAAGTAAACTATACATGTTACCATGATTTAATTGGTGGTCATCTTATAAACATGATGACCTGTGTATGAAATAATAGTTTTTATTCTTCTATATTGTGATTAAAAAAAAATATCTGGCTGTATGAATGGTAAAAAAAGCCACACTTCTAAGAAACTGTCAGTGGTTTTCAACATTTTCTTTCTTTAAAAATTTCATACTTAAATTATTTAATGGGAGAACATAATTAGATTTGGAGAAAGTCAAGAAAATAACCATTTATCCTGATGTTGTCTGGGATCAATAATTTACTTCATGTTTAAAGAAAAGAATATATACTTATAATGAAGAAATACAGAGTAAAATGGAAAAATGCTTATTTGTTTTCATTGTTCTTTCTCTTTGTAGAGCTCTATTCTTTTTTTGTGCTACCTACAGCATGCAGCACCTGATGCTTGTTTAGTACTATTCTATGATGGCAGTAGTTCTTATCTCTATTGACATTTGGATACCAGCGAGTAGCAAATGTGACTCGGTTCTGTTTCTATACTGTAATGTAGCCTTTGAAATGCCATAGTTTAATTTTTTTAATTTTTTTTTCCGGGACATATACAAAACTTTTTTATGTTTTTGGATAAAATGGCTGAACAATCAGATAAACAAAGAAATGTTTGTCTTGTATTAAATAGTACGTTGGCCATAGGACAATACACCTTTAATATCTAATTTATGCCTAATATATGAAAGATCATATAAAACCAAACACTGTACCAACTGCTTCTTTGGGAACCCACTCAGGGGAAACGATCAAGACGCCGTCCATGCTCAACATACTTGGACCAAGTCTGTTGGGATACTAATCTGCAATGGGAAGAACTCGCAACAGCTATGCAAAACTGGGTCGAGTGTTCAATATAGTCAGGAAAGTCTGAGTCCGCTTGACCTGGTGAGGTGGTGAGATAAATATTCTTTAAAAAATGTTTGCATCATGCTATATGTTCCACTACTATTTTTGAATTTAGAACAAATGACTGCTTGATATTCTAGAATAATTTTTTATACATGCACACTTTCACACCAAGAATTTGAAAACTACAATTTCATATAACAGGTCATTTCATATTTCAAAGTAAATGTGTTAATCTTTTAAAAGATATCTAATAATTTGCATTTCAATTTGTAATTTATGATGAAAAATAAAAGTTAGATCACTTGTTTGGAACCACCTGTATAGAAATTAATTCATGATCTCTGTATTAGACACGTTTTTTTTTTTTTTCTTAAATAAGTATCATTCTACAATTTTGTTTGCTTATGAAACTAACTCCTAAAAAGAAAGAATCCTATAAATATTTTTACAAAAATAGATGTTGTTAGCAATGTTAATAGCTGTTAGGAAATAAATTATATATGCTTAGTGATGAAATAATCTTTAAATATTAGGAATTTTATTTTCTCTATTATACTGAATATAAACAGAATCTAATTAAGTTCAAAACACTAATGGAGTTAGTATTTATGAAAATAGATAAATGTATTTTAAATGTGACATGATAAATAAAATGAACGAAATCAATTACATTAAAGAAATTCCTTTGGTTAGAATAATCAGTTGGTATATTGCATTTTTTGTTTACTTCACAGAATATATCTGCAACCTTTTTTACTGCTCCAAACTGAGTTCCAATATTCATTTCATTCCTTTGTTATTTCTCTATAAGGAGTTTATGACTTTTTCCATGGTCCGATATTTTCTGTGTTGATGAATGTTCTAAACAATTGACTGCAACTCTTTTCTAGAAGAAAAACCTTTTTTTTTTTAAATTCAATTTATTTCCCAATTTCACTTTTAATTCCCGCTGGTGTATTTTTTTATTTGTTTTTCCCATCTTTTTCTGATTGATGTGATTTTTGAAAGGCAAGAACTGGCTTTTTCCTACCACAGCATTCCAACCAGAGGACCAACAAAATGGCCGCAACAGGAATCCTCTGCTTCTGCTGAGGTTGGAACAGATGAACCAAGAATTGATGATGCAGTCACCGCTCTGGATTTTTACAATTCAGATTTAAATTTAGTAATTGACCCTGATTGGTAAGGATCTGAGCTTCCTACTGTTCTTCTTTAGTTGCTATTTCAATATTCTAGACTCTGAGAACAATTGGATAGATACATTGTGACTAGAAATAATTGAAAAGAGAAGAATATTCTTTTCTTTTTTCATTTCAAATTTTGAGTGGTTGGTGGTGGTAAATTCTATTGGTTCCTTATTAAAAATTCATACAAGAACATTTTGGATTAAAATGATCTAATGCTTAATAGATATTCTTTCAGGTTATCTTAGAAAATACAGCTGATTTTCTAATCAGTAACTTTTATCATTTCCCTTGTTTAAGATTATCTCCTAATATTTTTAATATATGCAATCTTTATTTGAATTTCACCTCTGCCACCATCCATGTTTCTTTTTATTTATTTTTTTATTTTAGAGGTTGGGAAGCATTACAAAAAGTGGGGAGTGGATGACTAGACTCTAAACAGTTTCATGTTGCTAATATTAGGGAGGTCAGTCACGTGATAAATATGATCGAAAAATAACCAGATCATTACCAGGTCATTGAATTCATTTGAAATTTTCTTTCTGTGAAACCTTTTCTGGCATTAAATGATTGTAACTTGTTCCTTGATGAATTCTCCTCTGATTGATATGTTTTTATGCCAAAGGATGGTAGACAATGCTGTTTTCACGAGCAATGAACGTCTCGTTGCACTGCACGCAAAGACACCTCAGCATTTTCGCTCTTGTGCAGGGTCCCATGTGTTAAAACCATGGAAATATTCTTTGTTCTGTATTCTCCATGCTTTGTTCTTAATAACCATAGGTTACGCTTCTGTCTCCTGGGTATTTTACTATGTCGCACAACAAAATTAATATTTCACGAGTGAAATAATCGTTGATAAATAAAACTCACAGAATTGCGTAACCGCTTGCTTTGAAATTTAATGTTTTAAGCATCGTCACAAACTTATTTGAGAAATTTTGGATCAGAAAGTTTTGTGTAGGCCGACTTTGAATCTTACTGCTCCATTCCAGTGATGCCAATTTAGCTCTTTTGGATCTAGATTTAAGTCCTTTTTAGTTATGTCGGTCTGAGCGCCTGTAAACATTCTGAGAAAGAGTGAGAGAATTTACTGTTTAAGTTACGATTTAAAATCGTAAATTAAACTAAATAAACAGCAGTAATCAATTTTATGATGCTACAAGGAAATCTACAAGTACAAAGTATTTAAGTTACGATTGTTTTTACTTACAATCTAATTTTCTGCCCCTAACCCAATCTTAAGTCAGGGACTACCTGTAGGTAAATGTCCGGAATAAGGTTTGTAAATTCTTTGTGTAGTCAGACCCCTTGAGAAGTGATGCCAATTTAGAAGTGTTTCATCTATCTAGATGTCAGAAATTGTTATTTAAATGATTTTTAATTAAGTAGACGTGCTGTTGAACAATCTACTGCATACCCAAGCTTCACTCAGCTAGTTTACAAAATATCTTGGTATGGATAACTTCTATTTAATGTTAAGATTTATTTTCAAGTAATACAATATATTTTCATACCTCTATCATTTCAAGAAACTAATTTACTACTAAATCTTCACATCGTTGACATGTCTTTCTTTCTAAAGAGTAGAAAAGGATTAAGAAACCTGTCTAGTTTATTTTCTTTCCTCACATCATCAGCAGTAACTAGCGATAATATATTACTACTACTGTTACACTTGGCCAGAGACCCATATTTTGATTGTAAAATTGAGTCAGATATTAATTAATACCACTTAGACTAATTATACTGTTACAAGATTTATTTGATGAGGTTCACTTTTAAGCTTTTGACAGATAATTATTTTGAATGATAATTTGAATAAATAAGTTGCAGAGGAGCATAAAAGTTTTAAAACAGTAGAAAGATTTGAATCCCTCGCAATCATTTACAAATTTAAGAAAATTGTAAATAAATTCAACGAAAAATGCCCACTATGAAAAAGAAGAAAAGAAAACACTAAAATTAGCTAAAAACAATGTTGCAAAGTGTTAGATTTGGAGCTAGAAGCAAGATTCAGAATTTTGAAGCTAAACAAGAAAAAAAAGAATTAAGTTTTAATCATATTTTTAACCTCTTGACAAACATATTATTAACTGAAATCTTTCAGTTGCCCTAATGACACAAAAATTCCTACTTGCTATTTTGGGGTTTGGCATACACAAAAGTGTGTTTGTATGATTAAACACTTTGATATTAATTTTCCCTCTTAACTTGTGGTCTGTGATGTAATATCATGGGGTTTAACAGCTAATGATGTTATGGTTAGAAGAAAAAAATCTTTTATCCAGATATTTATATTTGAAGTGTATTTTGTAATATTTTTGAAGAAAAAGAAGTCAAGTCATACATCTGTAATCCAGTTGATAATAAATGAAGGGATAATTATGTAAATGATATTTGAATTTAGAGAATGAGTTTCTCTCTAAATAATGTTAGTGATTAGAATCGTGTGATTATATTTATCACGTGTAACTTATTGTTTTTTTGTTTTTTTAAAATTCAGTGTCGAGTATTTAATCAGTTTTATAACCATTAATTTGACATCCCACTGCTTGATGATAATTGTAATTTTTTATCCACTTTTCGTTAGATCAGTAATTTTTGTAATTGGTTCCTCTTCTCTTTAATGCATTTTTCATATGGACTTATGGTGAAAAATCATTGATCACTAAAATTAATTGTTAGTGATTGATCATTTGAGAATTGCAGGCACTTTATATAAGTAAAATGGGAACTGATTTTAAGCTATGACAAAGTCAGGTTATATATGATGTTCTCAGATTTCATTGATCATAAACCAACCTTGTTTTATCTTATTGTTTAATATAACAAATTTAATCTTATTTAAATATAAATTTCCATATTTGTTTGTAAAACAAAAAACATTTTCATAATTTTGTGTGTTGATGATTAAGGAATTTACTTTAACAGCATTTTTAATTCCCCTTTAAAATCTCAACTTTCCTAACTAGGTATTTTTCATCTTTGTTATGACCCCCCTCCCTCCTCCTCCATAAGTTTGAAGATTTTGTTGTTCAAATATTTCTAAAAAGATTTTGATTCAAAATACACTAAAAATTCAGATTCATTTTAGAATAAATTAAGTTTTCTTCATTTATTAATCTTTTCTATTCAGCGACTTTTATCTTAATTTCTAATTTGGTATGGATCTTAGTTGAATATTATAATTATTATTGGTGTGTATTGGAGCTTCATTTAGGAGAGAAATTGAAAGAATTTTGATGTGAGTGCAACTACTGACTTTATAAATATGCACATATTCACTTCATCCATTCTCTGCTGCCATATTGCTTGTCTCTGTAGTATCTAAAAAATAATGTTAAAAATTATATCTCTATACTAAGTTTTTGTCTCTGAATTTTATTTTAACCGGTGTAGAATACTTGTAGACCATCTGAGGTAGTTCTTGATTTTTAAAAAAAGTGTGCTATAAAACTGCTGCTTTCAAGGATGAATTATTTAATTCAGAATGAATTTGAAAGTATAAAACTATGACAGCACATAATATTCAATTAAAGATTGTCAAGTTTACCATAAAAATACCACAATCTAGCTGATCTTGTTTCAGTATGGGAATCTCATTGAAAAATAAATTCTTCTGTTTTGTTTATCCAGAAGTAGTGAGATAATCAAGTTTCTGATGAAAATATATTTGGTTTAATCTTTAGGAAGTAATGCAGCAAAATAAACAGCTATTTAAAATACTCACTATTAGCAGAAGGCAACAGAATATAAAATTTTATTTGTAATCAAATTAGATAAAAGATTCAAATAATGTATACCAAAGCTTAAACTCTTAATTTCATGAACCGCTTGATATTGCTCCTAATTGACAGTGGAACTCTTCTGTGACGGAGACAAAATTTGTTAAATTATTATGACTGATAATATAAAAAAAAATTACCTAAAGGTGAAAGGAGGTAACTTTGATCAGTAGTTATTCCCCTTGATATTGCCATTTACATTTTCTTTTTATATTGATTGTTAATTTCCTTCAGTGAGAAACATTTGAAATTAGAGATGCTTTAATTCTATTTTGCAAGCATGCAACTACAATGAAGACCTGTATTACACGTAGAATATACTACAAAACCAGTATACGCAATTGCCAAAAGCAAATGTTTAACTTCAACTTCAACCAAGATTTCATTTAATAACCTTATTCACTTCTATTATGCATGCTTTAAAGGAAAGTTTAAGAAAGAGGTCATTTTCACTATTTTTCTAATCCCTAAGCTTAACCATATTGGCGTTTTAAAATAGATACAGCTTGAACTAGTAGCTATAAAAAAGAATATTTTTTTTTCTAGTTCCATGAAACTAGTAAATATTTGTGCATGTCAGTATTTTATACTTCAGCTCTGAACTCAAAATAAGAAAATTCATGTTTTTGCTGATTTCAATATTTTTGTGGTAATTTTTGGACCTTCAAATTTCACTTTTTGCTCATAAATCAAGAAGGATTCTAAAACATCCATAAGCTGATGAATTTCACATAAAAGCTGTTCAATTATTCAATTTAAGGCAGTACTATTATTCTGCCTATAATCTCAGACAATATTAAAGACCCCTGAATGTTTAAACTTTATTTCATATCACATAACAGTGGTATTATTTTCTTTTTAATTGTAAATATTTCTAAAATGCTGTCTGTTTTATGTGAACTCCTTAACACTATCATTACCTTGTTATAGGCAACATATTTATTACCACTGGATTTGTATTGCTATGTGTATATTTTATCCAGCTATGGAGGAAAGAATTTGACTGAGCCAGAAGGGTTCTGTTTCACGTGGGCTGGAGCCAGGGCCACCTATGGTGTAACCAGAGGAAAGGTATTCACAAATGTCACCATCACAAATTTTCTTTTTCAGATACTTTCTTTATTTTAATAACATTTTCCCCTATTTTTCATTTTATTTATGTATTTATTCAACTTTTTCACATATAAATATGTGTAACCAACCACTTGAAGATGATGCTACATATCACTGAAGGATGTTTCTCTTCTTGATAATACTATTTGGTTTTTACACCCATAGTGTAGTTAAAAATGAATCAAGAGTCAACATTGGAATATTTGTAGTGGACTGGAAATGCTTGTTAATTTAGCAAAGTTAATGTTGCAGCCAAGGATTCAAATCTGTTCATGTCTTAATGAATTTTTGTGATAAATAGAATTGTTAGGATTGCAGAACAACTTGAAATTTTCTATAGAGAAAAATGTGTGTGGAAATTTGAACTGGGGAATATAGATGCCATGGACAAAAAACGTTTTTATGAACAGTTATTCAACAACATTGAGATTTATTGGTACTTGATTATTCCATTTCAAGTTAGTTCATATTTTCTTTAGCCAAAGTTTATTTGATCACCTAATTTCTCCCATAAAGAGCACAGTTCATGCATTAATATTGGTGTAATAATAATTTAGTCAAATCAAATAGCTCAGATCCGCAGTAATTTGACTTTCCCAGAGTTCAAACTTTGTAGAACAAGAATTGTTTCTGTTTGAGTCAAACAAAAAATGTCCCGCTAGATATGAATTTGCAGGATAAAATGTGTATATTTTCTGGAGTTAGAATACAGTTTGGATTTATAACCAAAAATAATTCCATTTTATTTTAAAAAAATTTTTTTTTAATGCTGCTTTGTTTAAAAAGCTTTAGGTTTCATTATAATAGTTTTAGTTATCGCCATTTCTGTAGATATAAAAACTTGTGATAAAGAATCACCTCACAACTTTTTTTGTTGTCTTCACCTGACACTAAACTTTTGTAATAAAGTAACAAGGTAATATTTTTTTATTCATTCCTTTGTTACCTCAGCCCATTAGCACAGTTGAGGTGTGTAATACTATTTTTGTGCATATTTAATAATCTTGGAGCGTTCACTTTTCCCATTTGCATGGATTGCTTTTCATAGTTAAAAACAACACTTGAATGTGCATTTTCGTTTTAATTACTTATACTGGATCACATCAGATTATTAAATTCTTAAGTATTCTCCAATTATCATCTAGCTATTATTTAATCCCGGCAGTTCACAAAATCCTGAAATAATTTGAGTAAAGAAAAATAGATTTTTATTGTTAATACACAGCAATGGAATTACAACAGCTATTTTTAAACTTTGTTTCCGTGTCTCTAAAATATAGTCTACATTAAAATTTCTTCTATAACGTTTTATTAGCAAAATTATTGCTTCCATATAATACCAAAATTATTCAGTTTAGGTTATGTACATGGTTTAGGATTTTGTAAATTATGTGTAAAGTTTCACGCTTAGTTCTGTTTTGTAATTTCTCTTTCAAGTTAAAAACAGTCTACTTTACAAATAACTGTATATGTTCATTTTCTAGATTCAGAAAAAGTATTTGGTGTTTTTTTTTTGTTTTCACATTCAATACCAGAGACTATTGGCACAGCCAGGTTCTACTTTGGCTCTGTACAGGGTCTTGTTTTAATGCATGTTTGATAGCCTGCCACATAATTTGGTATCCTCATTACTGAAAATAGGGCCTCGAAAGCATATAGGTCACATTTCTTTTAAAATGTTTACATTTTTCTATTATGATTCATGGGTGGATGTTTGTGTGTGTGTCATTTTTTTTTTTTTTTTTTTTTT